>QEWY01004125.1:602982-629962 GCA_006503575.1 Baylisascaris schroederi | reverse complement strand
ATAATGATGATGATGATGATGATGATGATGATGATTAGTCATAACTGATATAAGGCGCATATCGCCGACAGATCACACTGCTCTAAACGTCTCTTAAAGCATGACAAACTACCAGCCATTACCACATCATGTGGCAAACAGTTCCAGATGGGAACAACACGATAAGCAAAAGAATTGAACACATCAGCTCGATTAGTTGATTTCCTTTCAATTTGATGAGGGTGAAGCTTCGAGTGCAGTGCAAACTTTGTTAAGAGGAAAATGCTCTCGAACGGAATGCCTGAGAAATTGTAAACGGAATGAGGTCTTAAAGCATAAATGTGAATCGAACTGAGCTCTGCTTTCAGTCAAGAAATTTAGGTGCAAGACAAGGGATTTCTCAGCATTAGCTCGAGCTGCCATAACTGTGACCACTTCCAATGAAACCATGTCCTGATATAACATGTTATAATCGAGTTGGGGCTCAATAATAGGTCTGTATATTTCCACATCATCAGCATAAAGCTTGCAGCAGCTTGATAAGTTCTTTGGAAGGTCGTTTACATAAAGCAGAAATAGAAGAGGCCCTAGAACGCTACCCTGTGGCACCCCACTGTGCATAGAATATAGCGAAGACAAGGCATTCCCAATTTTCACTCTGAAGCTTCGTCCGCATAAAAAATCCTTCAACCATGCTAGGACAACACCATCTATTCCAAACGCCTTCAGCTATTCCATATGTCATACGCCTTCAGACTGTAGAAGACTAGCAAAGATTGTCTTATTGATTACTTTCAGAAAACATCAGTTTTGATAGCCGGACACTTTATATACACTGTGATGTTTATTTATGCATGATGGCTTGATTCAGCAGTTGAGAAGTGTAAAATATATAAGACCGCAAGATTTCATCAAAGAATAATAAAGCCTACCGATACGGTAGAAATTCGAGGTTAAATTCTATGTTAAGAACATTTTTTAGAGGGAAAAATCCGAAAGAGTAGAGAAAAAGAAGCAATTAAAACTTTTGTGGTTTTTTCCGTCAATTATGCAATAGTTTTTTCAGGCATATATGACGATAAATTATGGAATTTTAGCTGGTTTCCAGCTGTCAAGAAATATATTTCTATTGTTTTCATTGACGAATCCATGCATGATTACAATCTCAACTGTGAATTGCAAACTGCAAGAATTTCCACTTATTTATTGTTATATTCATGCTGGAGCTTTATCTGTTGCGCTTTCCTTACAAACCACTCACTCACTACGGTTTATTTTACATCTGTTATCTGTTTAACTTCAAGCAACATAGATCACATCTTTTTTTTTTCAGCATAGAGTTCAGATCCTTTTTGGTTTAGCAATTGAGTAGTGGAAAAGTTGGAGGCCTTCGCATGATATGAGATATTCGCTGGAACCTGAAGGCGATTCCTGACATCTTGTCATTAAACTGGAAAAACATAATGGTGGTAAAACATCTGCAAGCCAGTGCCTAAACTGGGTTTAGCCCCATCCTGGCTGCAGTCTTGGTCGCTACCGGAGTAGATTCAATACAGGTCCATGCCGACACTTTCAAAAGCAATATTGCACTTATTTCTTGCTGACATTCTCGCCTTTGGGGTTAGATGCTTTAAATTCCATTCCTATTGAAGCGGTCCAATCTTTGGCTATCCGTTGACTTAGAAAGTTTTATTCTATCATGTTCTCGAACCGTCATCATACTTTGCTTGGTCAATGCTATCTTCCGTCAGTATTCACTTAGTTAATAACATTTCACATGAAAGAATTTTGAACCATCACAACAACGCTGCACAAACATTTTTTTTTGCTACAGTGAAGAGCGGAGGTTTTTATCTTGGGCGAGCTCATGTTCCATTTGGCAGTCAACTCTAGCAATAATATGTATGGCTGCAACACTTTTGTTCACTGCTTTCGATAATGACAATCCAAACAGTTTACTTTCACAGGTATATTTGTTTGAATTTTTTGTTTCACTACGCAGACTATAATCTAGCGGATGTCGCATCACTTCCCTCTTTTTTAGATTTCAACTGGTGCAGAAATAGAAACGAGCATAATTTTGTGTGCCGCTTCCTTTTTCGCCGAAGGTGAAAAAACGTGCTCATTGATGCAAAGCGAGCGACAAAATAATTCCTATTCAGTTACATCAAGGTTCCCTTATCATAGAAATCTCGGCTCATCGGGAGTATATGGGTTTAATCCCTGAATATATATATATATATATATATATATAACTGCCTTTGTTTGATATCGAGGAATTGGCAAGGCCTCCTTGTTCCATAAGTCCATAGTTGATTTCAGGCTCAACAAAAACATTTATTTGCCACTACAAAGCATTTCGTAGGTGATGGGAAGGGGAGAGAGGTGAGGACGTTTCCCGCTAGTTTCGATGTTAATAAAACCATAGATAAGCTGAAGATCACCACTCCAATGTGCCAAAGAAACAGAACTCTAGAGCAGTGAACGAAAGAATACTTTAGTGTTCAGTGTTGATGGCAATACGAGAGCGTCAACTTGGATTCTGGCTTCTGAGCCTTCTCATCGTAATGCACGCGATTGCTGCACTCGTTGTGAATGCTTCTGCATTTATACAACTCCGTCATTCGAATTCCGAGCGTACATTACTTACGCTTTCATTTAAGGTTTGCCCGTTGAGATCTTCTGAATTTCCTCACTTGTTCTACTTTAACTAAAGAAAAAAACATTAAATGATGAAACATCATTTTTAATGAACATCTACAAGACATGAATTTTTTCGAACCAATGTGTTAAGGAAGGAGGTGCTTTTAAGCTCATAAAACCTTTCACTTTAAAGCAAAATGTATATTTAAAAACTATATAGTCAGTGACAGGATAGTTACAGTAAAACAGAGCATTACTACAATTACAGCTCACTTAAATATCTCGAGTGTACCAGAAACCAAAAAAAGTTCCATCACGTGACTACTGAAATCAAGAAGCAGCAAGTTCGAATGGTACTGAGCACCTGACTCCCTCATTAGCAAAGCAGCTTTATCCTTAGATGAAATGCTTCATTCTCCACAGATTTTTTTAACAGATATGTTCGTTCTCCTCTCTGAGTGTTCAAAATGCTGCTTCACCGTTAGCGCGCAGATTTCTGAGGTGAGTTTATAAACAAATTAACATAAAGTATAAAAAAATAAATAAAAATGAAAGAAATACATCTATAGACTTAACAGGGTCGTTGGTTGCATCTCCGTTTTCAGGATGTCATATCTCTGGAAACATCTTTGTGGGAGATCGCTTTCCTACTTACAGGAATATTTACTGTATACCAATTTGTTGCGACTTATGTTTGCGATCAGGTTTGTTGGCATTTATGCGTTAGACTAAGGTTCATTCCAATCTTTATTTCTGCATTCGTTTTTTGCGCTGTCGATGTTTTGAAAGGGATAAACCTCTGAATGTCGTATATTCTATGATTTAAACGACTGATTCTATTAAATATTGCAAGCCTGTAGCCCAACATGGAAAATTAAAGCATCGCCAAATTTGGAGCGCCATCTGAAACCTCTCGATTGCTTCGGATGTGTTTCGCTGAGTGTTTTCTTTCAGGATACTTCGTAGGTGATTCGCGGGGTTGTTGCAGAGCAAAAATGCCACAACCGTTAAAACAAAATTCCTCTGAAAATTGTTCGTAAATGGAACGAACCAGAATCAAATATACTCTATAGAAAGCCTCACCGAAAATTCTTTAAAACGAATAGGGGGTGAGCTTCTAAGTGAACTTCTATCAATCCGCAATACAGCGCACAATAGGTCCAATTTTTTTGTTACAGTGTTTGATCGTGGCTCTAGAGGTGTCGTTCGTTGTAATCCCGTTATTAATCTCATTCCTGCATCCGCTAGCCATCGTTTGGAACGTACTTCCTTTACGTGATGCAGCCGTACGTGTGTTCCCATCGCTATCGTCGATTGTACCTGAATATGCGTTCATACCTCCCCCACCGACAGGCTTGCTTCACAATGTTCACTTTGGCTCAGGACCACCGAGCACTGCATATCTTGATGGAGGTTTGTACTTTTCAGTTTCCTGCTGCATATCTTTAGACAGTTTTTTTCGGAGAATTGAAGGAGATCTAATTTTTCAATATAAAGAAAACAATCGAACTTTGTAAGTGTGATCATAATGCTTATCCACACGTTTAACAGTAGTTGCATTACTTTGTTGCCGTAAAAACCGCACTCAGACATTGAAAACAAATAGGAACAAATTTTTTAGTCCACGTATGGTTTTCTCTTCAAAAACGTCATTCCATAAATGTTTTGCTTATTTCAGAATTAGAAAAGCCGAAAATTATTTTATCATCAAAACGCGCAATGGAGATGAAATCTGCCTCGAAATTCGAAAATCCGAAGATGACGAGGCAAATGTCATACTGAATTAATGATAGTAATATGAAATATTTCTCAATAGGAAATGCTGTACTGTTATTGCGGTCAATTCTTATCATTGATAAAACACCTACAAAGCCACTCTTTTAAATCCTTTCTTATGAAGGTATATAGAAGGTGCAATTTTGCGACATAGCCGGTACGCTTTCCTTCAAGGATCTATAAATGTCGGCTCATATGCGAAATAACACACATTTCCTATGAAGAAACAAAAAAAAAAAAAATCTGAATTATATTAAGCATTGTTAAGGTAGAAAATTTAAAAAACAAAAGTGCTAATAACTGATGTCTAATTGTAAGTGTATATCCGTCGGCTAACCATTTACATAGCGAATCAACGTCAAACTGATGTTAGATTGGTTGAAAAGACAAATAATATTGCACATTTATTTTATGAGCTAAACAAAGCGATTTGCTCATTTATTTGTATGGCCAATGAGTGTAATAATTAAGTTCGGCAATTGTCTATATAACAAACGATGGATATGAATTTATTCTGCATTCATTCATGCATTAAATAGGAATTCATCTTTGTGGTCATCACTCATGTTCTTCGAGTGAAATTTGAATAAAATGATTTACATGGAATCGATGAACAATTGTCGCAATTATTTTGTCGATTGAATGTCATTTGTTGATTGAATACTTTTAAATAGTCAACAAAAAAATGCACTTTTACAAATATTACTGCGCATTAAAAATGCAAAAAAAAGGTGCAGAAATAAATAAATGATGTTGATGAAGTTATAGGACATAAATGAAGAGAAAAAGCATAAAGATAAAGAAGAGAGGTAAGGAGTCAGATAGATGATATTTAGTAACGAACTGCTAAATTGCCTTTTTCTTATTGCGGTTAATATCACTCAAATCGAACTCTGAAAAATTCCACTTTACTGGAAGAAAAGAACATTACATTGTAAATACCTACCTAAATATTAGGTAGATTAAATTTTCTCTGTTATTCTTGAATATATGAAAGTAAATCTAAAGGAATTAACGAGTGAAGAAATTCTAAAATGCGATGAATGAGTGAGGTGGAAGATGCAACCAATGGATGGATGATCCACGCTCAGTGTGATCGTTTAAGGTCAACTCGTCGGCAACGGCGCCGTTAGCATGAAGCGAATTGACGAGTGAAAGATTGAGGGCAATCTGCGCGCCACACTGTCCTTTCTCTAGCGCCTTGTGTTATGTTGCTGTGCTGACGGTTGCCTTGTTGTCATCTCGCGCTCAATTCGTACACCTCATTGTCGTCACTCTTCTATTCAGCTATATTATTTACTTTAACGTACTATTTTCTAACGGCTATGTAAACTTGAATTCTTCACTTTCATTTTTGTTATGTCAGATAGCGCATCTTTGAGATTGTGGTGAAATGTTTCACTGATTTCGGGATTTTATCTTTAAAATTCGGTAGTATAGGTAAGCATAATTTATTTACTTACTTAGATTACTTAGAAGTTTTAATCAACGAGCCGTCCCTGTCGCAGCAGACAGTCCCGTGACGACGTTCCGCACGATGCCCTTCCATAACGATCTGTCTACTGCTTTTCTTCTTCATGTTGTTCCTACGTTTGTCTTGAGAAAGTCTTCCCATCTGCGTGATGGCCTTCCTGTGGGTCTTTTGCGATCTCTTCGATACCAGTGCAGTATCTTGGCGCTCCACCTGTTGTCATCTTTGCGTGCAACATGACCGGCCCAACGTAGTTTGTTTGACTTGATTTACATGCCCTATATTTAAGGAATCCCTACACGCTAAATATTAGCTTGTTAGCTGACATACGCCATAGGTAATTAGAATTCTTGTGTTTTACAAAAGAATCTTTTCAATGCAGTGCCATATGTGAAACGAAACGAACTATTGTAGGGAGGGAGGAAAGGGTCGTCACTTGTTCGTGGAGTTTAGCGATGCAAACTTCAATGCCATATAATCAGTCACGTACCTGTTCGTTGTAGTCACTTTTTACTAACCTACTTCGATTGTTTGTGTTGATAGGTGGTGAAAATTTGTCAATGCTGATCGCTCTGGCGCTAAAAAAAAATCCATTCGGAAGCTCTCATTTGTGTAATGTAACGTTGTGCTGAAGGCAATATAAGCGCGTAGTTACGTATTCTGAAGGCAGTTTATTCTATAAAATAGAATAAAAAACATCGAAATCTGTTATTGAATGAGCATCACTTCCATAATTGTTATTCTTGATTATGTGTATTGAAGAATATCAGTTTTTAATATCTAAGAAATTGAGGCCAAAGGTCATCGCGAACTTTCTGGAATTATTAGCGCATGGATTTTTGCCTCATTTTAGTTTACTACATTAGCACATTTCACGTTTAGAAGGCTGAAATGGTAATAGCATTGTGGAGCATATTTTGACGTCAGTTGAAATATTCCTGAAAGAGAAACGTTCTCTTATTCAATATAAATTCAGCGCAATTTCTCCCTGTGAGTTTATTTTAAGTATTCGATTCCTCATATTATTCTAGCTCATAAGAAGACTGTTATTTTATTTTTTTTCCGATCCAATTGTGCGTATGACATTGTTCGAATTATAGATTATTACATAGGTGTTAGAGTTGGATGAAGGTTAGTTCAAAGGTCTCTAAAGTAAATTTCAGCAAAAGCGTATATTTTTGTTTATCGAAAATATCGCATGGTTCTGTTATATGTTGCTTTAGGAAGTGTGAATTATGATTGTACATTTTACCGATCAGAGATGAAGCGATATGAATCCTACTTTGCATTGTCTACGGCATCTGTTCATCAGTTGAACTATGATTCAATCTATTCGCTTGTCGAGATGAAAATAATCGTTGCAACTCTAATTTCTGCACCGTTTATTTGATTTCCTCCTCTTTCCAAATATAATACCGCTAGGCATCTTGCATTACGCTAATTGTTTACATTATTTGCATAAATTGCGATCCAGTGCAGTACAATTCGGGGCAGCAATTTTTATGAACGGGGAGGTTATGTGGTTAAGGAAGTTTCTGAGAGACAGGTTGGATAGGGCTAGGGGGTGAGGCGGGGAAGGATGAGGAGCGAAAGGAAACGCGAAAGAAAGGTGAACTGTCCGAACGATTTACGATTAAATGTTCGTAACTTTACACTCAAGAGAGTCGAGAGCATATTTCATTTCAGTACTCACATGTCATCTACTTTGCGCAATTTGAATTTATGAGTTGTTGATAGCCGTTCAGCTTAATTTTCCGAAAAACACTTATATCCACCAATTATGCTATTAGGCAAATGGGATACTTTGTTATTCAGTAGGTTTTACCCCCTTCTTATTATATTTTAACGTTGATTATTTATGATATTGATTCATTGCTTCTGTTGATTTATATTTTGAACTTTTTTTATGCGGTTTTTTCTCTTTAACACAGTGTTGTTTATTCAGAAGAAAAAAGTGGGAGTCTATGCACAAAATGTTTATAACTTCCCGTCTCATTTTTATGCTAAAGAATTTTCTATCTTTTGTCTTAGAATTGGGAAATTGGCTACTTTTTTTCTTAAACAGCTGCTCATCACCAAAAGTTGGTTGCTCAAATTGAACATCCTCTGCACTAATGCTTACAACAAGGTTTTCAAATCTTCTGTTTTTCACTTACGTGACGACAAAGAAGGAATAACGAATTTGTTGAAAGGAACCTCGATGATTTCAATAAACAAAGTGCAGTAGCTTTAAGAAAATCCTCTTGAGATGAATGAAGAGGAAGCTGAAGAAAGAGAGAAAGAGAGAGAGGGAGGGAGAAAGAAAGAAAGAAAGAAAGAAAGAGAAGGAAAGAAAGAATGGGACTGTAAAACTGTAAACAGCATTTTCCATTTCAAATAGAGGCAATGCACTTTTTTTCCGGTCGCCACATCGAGGTGAAAACCTCTTTCAGGAAGATTGCTGAAAGCGTTGTTTTCCCCTCTTTTTTTTTCTTGCGTGCGGTCGAAGGTTGTGAAGTGGTCGAAAGCGGCGATTAGCCATCGCTAAGAACATAATTGAGTCGTCGATTTTCCTTCACAATTCTTCGTGATTATATGAGTTCGTTAAAAGTATTCTCCATTCAAATGTACACTAAACCAACTTCACAATCTTTTTCTGCATTTGCCATGGTTGTGCTTTTTTTTTCGGTGAAATATTTCCATTTTATTCTCTGGGTGATGTTCCCCATAGGAAGATCACTGAAAATTTTCTTCCTTTTTTTCTTTTCATTTGTAAATGAAAATCTTCATTATAAAAATTGTTTCAACGTGCAAAATTTTATTTCTTTACCATAGTATTTAAATAATCGATTTTTTTTCTGTAATATATACTCAGGATATTTTTGTTGGTGAAATTCGCTTTCTTTTCCTGGAACGTTTTTATGCATTTCTTTGTTGGGCGGAATTTCTAATGGCCTGTTGGTTGGAATTTACCGTCATCAAAGGAGGGGAGGGGAGGGGGAAGGAAAAGATCGAGAACTCGCGATCCTTTTAACCTGTGAGGGTTTTTTTTTTTAAAGAATTTGGACGAATGCTTTCTCCGAGTTTTGTGTTTTTCCAGTTGCGAAAATAAAGAAATCCATTTTTGCTAGTGAAATACTGCGTTTTCGGAACAGCGCATCACTTCATAACCGTTCTTTCATTTAGTCTTAAAATGCGAAAATTTTCCTCTAATTACCTTCGACTTCCTTTTTCCCAGATAGGATAATGAGCAATATCCACTCCTCATCACTTGGAACTTTTAAATGCTTAAAAGATTTTTGTTATGTCTATAAACGGAACTACAAAAACATTCCACAGAGCTTGTAATGTTGATTGTTTTTCTATGCCGAGCTAATACACCGTAGATGCATCAGATGTGCGGTCTCGTCTGAAGGCTTTACTCTCTCACATCTGTGGAAAAAACACCGCATAGCGTTGTCGCACCGCAACGTATTACAAACAATGATAAGATAGAGTGATGTTTTAACTTTGAGGCATCGAGATTGATGGTTTTTTTTACCCTTCCGAGAGGATCCTCCTATCATTGCGTTCATTACTCTGATGGCATGAGAATACGATCGGCAATTTGTAGGTTCCAATTCGATATTGACCTTAATGAGTGCTTATATTTTTGTATTTTTAATTCAGAGGCATTTGATTTAATAGTAGTGGACGATTAGATTTTTTTTTTTTTCAAAGGTGTTCAAGAGCCGTAAAATTTCAGTCGATAACGGGTCTTAGGAAAGTCGCAGCCCACAGATTCTACTAAATAGGCTATCGTAGAGGAGATCGTTGCACTGACTTGTTCATCGCAGAAATGAATCGATTTCGATCGTTTGTCTCTTCTAGTCATCACGTTACGCACCTCCCCTGAAACGATCTTTGATCAGTATGCGAGCGCAATTATCAATTATAAACGCAAGTTTCTGGTTTTCCATTTCCTTCAGCGAGCATTTCAGTGTTTATTATTGAACGAAAATTCTTCATATAATTTAACCTATAAATGCAGTTTTTAGGTGTTATATATACTTGGTTTAAGGCTTTATTAAATGCTCTCTAGATCAGTTACATATCCATTTTTATTATGTGATTTTATCTTGGTGATTTTATTTTTTTTTCTTTGTTGTGCTTTTCTTATATTTCTTATTATTATATAATCGACGGCTTTCTATGAAGTAAAGTAAAGTATATAAAGTTTTCTATAAAATTTCTATCAAACAAGCATATTTCCAGCCTAACTGTGAGCAGCGGCTTCGTATTTTTGACTCAAAACGTCTGTGGTATCGCAGAGCTCAGTTCGATTTACATTTTTATATATATATATATATATATATATATATTGTATTGGGCGTGTAATTCCATGCTTTCTTTATTGTATAAACAAAGATTATTATTATCCTTATCTTTTTTATAGTTTTGTTGTTGCATCGCGTTTCCTTTTTCAAATCTCTGAAAACTCTTTCTGTAGTATTCATCGATCGTCTTATATCGAGTATAGAATGAGAGTCGTGTAAAACATTGCGACGATAATTATTCAACAATTCTTATTTGAATGCTGATATTTAATCGATTTTCATTTGCATATATCAAATTTCATATCGTTTTCTCTTCTATTTGCATAGTAGTTTTGATGAGCGTTTGAAGTGGCTATTTATTAATGTAATGGCCAGCTGATGTTTTTAATTGTTATCGCATTTTGCCGATTACTCATTTCAAACTTATTACTTGTAATATTAAAGTTATTATTTATGCCATTACTTTCCATAGTAAAGGATATAGTATAGTTTAACAAAGTAAAGTATATTATGTTTCGAGTAAATTTTAGTATAGTTAATGAAATCCATCGCGATGAACTAGATGCTACCGTGAAAACAAACAACAGTTGTTGATTTGTGAGCGAATGAGCCGCGCTTAACGAGAATCGATTCTGCGTTGACGAATTTTCGCACACAGAAGGCAACAGGTACCATCCGTAGATAGATGTTACACTCTCGCTCACGTAGCCGACTAGTGACATACAACTTTTCATTTCGTATGTCTCTACTTTATTAACAGATTGGAACGCGACCAATCTACGAACCACTTACAAGAACGCTTGTTTTTTAGATAGTGTTCGTCGTTTAATTTTTCGGGGTTTCTTTCCACAGAAACCCCTTTGAAAGCCTTTTTTTTCGAAGTACTCATTAAAACACTCTAACGCTGAAGAATTCCATCCAAATACATATTTATTTATTTATTTATTTTTTTATTTATTTATTTGTTTATTCACTTATTTATTTACATTTATGTATTTATATGAGATAGAAATACGCGCTACATTCTGATTCGTTTGAATCTTTTTCATTTCTTCTATGGCCTTGATGGTCTTGACACTGGTAGCGTACTGCCGTTTGAAACTTATATTACCGCTGTGAAAACGTTACAATAAATCCGCACCATCTTGACAGGTTCATGTCTGAAAGAGTCGAAAAAGCCAATGCGACCAGCCGAACGTATATAACTGAATGTCACTTCTTTTTGTGATCAGCGATGTTCATTCCAACTCTTTTTGTATAGCACAAAGTATATTACTGTAATCAACAAATCTAGTTCAGTTATATTCAAATCTTGGGACTTGTAAGGAGTTGAATTTTGCAACAGAGTTTTTCTCCAACAGTTGTAGTTACTGAGAATCAAATGTCTTTTTTTTTTCTGTCTACAATGATTGCAAAATTAGTCTTTCAGTGCTTAGAAAAACTCATGTTTTATGTGTCTCTTAGAAATCCTGTTTCTTCTAAAAAAAATTCTCACTTCCGTTGTCAAGTCACGTTTCTAGTTTCAGTACAGTTTTTTTTTAAACTTTGCTCGATTGACATAACCAGTAAACATTTTTTATTATTACGAACGTAATTTCTCTGAATTCCCGTCGAGAAGAAAAAAAAAGTTTCTCAAAATTGTCCCTTCAAATAATCTCATTAGTTTGTTGGGCGCTCGTTGTGCAGTGAATTGATTCCGTTTTCTATCGTTGTTCAATTTCCTCACTTTGTAAGAAAAGAAAAATGCCAGTTGGAAGATAGAAGCACTATAATGCGATTCATTTCATCGTCCAATTTTGTACTTCTTGAATGGTAAGCGTTATTGCGATAGTTATACGGCGATGCGAATCACGAACATTGAAATGACAGCAACACATTGAATGAAATATTCGCTATCACGCAGCGCATACTGTCCTTGGCTAGGAATTTTAAGCTTAGTTAGCCATGAACAAATTTCATATATCCAGAAAAAAAAGAAGATATGTTTATGTATTGCTGACGCGGATGAATGTTGATTGGATTGGGGAATCGTATACCGGTTGCGTATATATTGAACAATTAATTCATTGGAATGAGCTGGAGAAAAAGCGTTCTTCATTCCAACAATCAAAGCATATTTTCTAATCGAAATCCTCATAACAGCAAACGCTTCCGTCGAATTGAATTTGATGTAGCAATCATATAGCAAAATTCTCTATCTGAGTTAGGAGCGAGTTAGTCAGTGCTGAATATAGCTCACAAATTTTGTTGTTGAGTATGTAAAGTATTTTCCATTTTTTTAAATTATTTATTTAAGAGCTTTCCTGAAAACTCTCAAATAAAAAACAGGATTTTCATTGATAACGTAAAGATATTTCATAAATATGCTATATTTTAATTAAACTATTAACGGTGATAAGCTCAGGCGCAGAAAAACTTGAAGCTTTTGTCAATTGCTTCAAAAATATGTTTGAAGATGAAAATGGCGATTTGCCAACTTTTCCAATGTACACTGGAGCCGGTCTTAATGATACACCCAAATCGATTTGACCCCTCTGCGTATTTGCTCTCTGCGCATTGAACGAAGTAGAAATTTGAATTAATCACCAATTTCCCATTTCAATTTTATTCGTACGTGATACTTTTTTTTAATGGGAATGCTTTACTGATCTCTCAAATGAAAATTCATTTCATTTTTGACTTTGAAAATTTCTCATATCATAAGCTATGATGAAGTAGTCTTGATGATTCATGTGGTTTCTTTGACAATAGTATCGATCTGCGGCTATGTAACCAGTGAGATTGTTGACAACACATTTCTAATCTTTGATATTATTTTTTTTTCTCATAGATTACTGCAATTCGAACGTTTAACTGCATAGGAAGAGGATTTGTTGAGGGTACCCTTTTGTATGTTTAGATATTTTAAGAGAGAGACAGAGGGTGCGGCTGAAGCTGCGATACGTCATCTGATCTCCTTCCTTTTCGCATTGACGGCTTCACTGTGCACTGCCAACATCTTAGCTAATTCTTTATCAAATCCATTGTTCATATTGCTATTGCTGATCACGCTAGTGATAAAAAACAATAGTGTTTCCGGTGCGGAAGCGGAGGAAGAAGGTGACTAGTGGTGCCATTGAACAATATTGAACCTTTGCAGTACGTTGATATGTTGATTTCAAATTTCTTCGCTTATTTTCCCAGAATATCATCGCACCTAATTATAGAACGTTCAACCCATTGTTGTGTGCCTAGCATATTGTTTAAGGTGTTAAAAACTATTTAGAACTGTCTAATCCTGTTTCATAATTTGCTATTGAAAGATGAATGTATAGGTTTTTGAATAGAATCAAAATTTAGTGAAAATAATAAATGTTCGTTCACTTATAGAATATAATAATAATTGGTTACTTGATCATCTGCATCGCCTTATTCTCTACTTCTTCTATTGTTAACACTAGATGCTATGTTTTCTTGATTCAAAACGTTTTTGATGAGCAAGTTTCATCTGTTTCCCGGAGCAAGTTTCAAGTTTCGTCTTGATGCTTCGTATTTCTATAACCTTGCGTTGATGACTGCGACGGGAAAAAAGATGATAGGTATTAATAACGAAGATGTGAGTTAATTTCTTAATGAGATCGGTGATCTCATTTCGACGTTGGATGAGTTGAGAGTGTTTAATTTACAGCGATAGTGATGATCTGTGTTTGCACCACGAGACACAGTTTGCATTAGTTGGACGTGTTAGTGCACATGTAGGAGTTTATTGTTAGCGATTCCTCTTCGGAAAGATGCGTTGAGTGGTCTTTTTTTGCAGAGTAAATAGCTAATGACTGCAGCTGCAGTGAAGGTTCGAGATGGTCAAAGTCAATCAGATTGTAGTCGTCCTTTAAGCGTGAGCGAGAGACGAGCCTTCTTCGAGAGACTTCAAACGTCTGCGTCGATGGATATATCTACTGGTGCCAGTAAGGTTGGTACTAGCTATTAATGAATATTTCTAAAGAAAATTTCTTTCGTCTTTTAACTTTGAGAGTAGCCTGTTTCATTTGCAGCACTTACTACAAAACTTATTCTTTGAAAATGTCATGCCATGAAAAAAAAAAACATTGTGAAAGAAAGGAGAGGAAGGGAAGCGGAGAACGAAAATGATGGGAAAAAAAGGGAGTGTACAACTTTGTTGCAGAGTGTTGATCTATGCAGAAGTACAATTCGTAGAGGTGTAGTCAATCGATATAAGCGATTTGCCAGTTGTGACAAGGTTTGTTTATAATTGTTGCGAGAAATTTTCTTTCTTATTGCTCACATTAGCATTTATAGGATATTCTAGCTTGACATTAATATTCGATCATGAGACAATAGTGATTTCCGTTTTCTATCATGACATATAAATTTAATCTACTTAAACGAGAAAATTATTCTCACAAATTTGCATATTATATTTGAAATAATATGCAGATTTTCATAATAGCAGATCAAGCTGAAACGTTACTTGTATCACCGAGTAAACTATTATGCTGAAAAAGTTGTGCTGCGCAAATTAAAAAAAAAAAAATAGAGCTCAAGTTTTTATCATTCATATGTTTTGCAACAGAGGAAATAATTATTGGTCAAAAAAAAATTCAATGCGCATATGCAGTTTAGTGCAAAACCCACCCAAATTTGGAGAATAAAAAAATACCTTTCATATATTGTTTAGCTAGTAATAAATGCGTTTATTGCCATTTTCAACATGTTTTTGAATTTGTTATGTGGAAAAGGTTTACTATAAAATTAAACCTTTGTCAATATTATAGGCTATACAAGCTGGAAACTCAGAAATGAAAGAAAATGTGACACCTTCGCCAACTTCAACAGAATTGTTTGTGATGGCAGTGCGAGGTGAACCTCCAGCGAAACCACGACGCACGTTCGCTCATGGTCGTGAACTATTGCGGCAAGCGAACGTTTGCTTGTTAGATGAGAACGAATTCCATGCCGTTTTAGAGAGACCAACATCGTCTGTCAATAGTATGTATTGCCACGTTTTTTTTTTTTTCTGCAACTAAGCGCACCTGCATTCGCAAGCAAATTTGCGTAGGCTTGAGGAGAGTGTCTGTACTCTTAGCAGACATTTTTAAAGGCAGCGTTTGCTATGTTTTATAATGTTTCCTGTTCTACTATTCAGGGAAATTTTTTTGTGCATAAGATTATTCTCTAACTGAATGGTGACTTCGACTTATTGTGGTTTCATCTGACATGCGAGCGGTGGTTTGAGCAGAGAGTCATGAGTGCCTGAGTTTTAATTGTTTACTGGATTAGTTGAAGGGGTAGCTAAAGCATAGAAAGGGGGTGCAAATGGTATTTGTCGACGAACGTTAGTGTCTAAGAGTTGTTCGATTTTCTAAGCTTGCTTATTTTCCTTTTTTTTTTCAACGTTGTAATAAACCGCGGTGGTTTTGATGTTGCAATTTTACTGGAAAGCATTGAATTGTGACACAAATTGTTGAGATGTTTTACATTTAAAAAAATCACTTTGATTATGAAACTTTACTAGATCATAATAATGTAACAGATCTATGAACCGCACCCTTAAAGAGTGAAATTCCTCTCGTTATATTCTCAAAAGTAGGACTTTGTTGTAAATTAGTTTATTTTAAATTAGTTTAAAAAAAGTTTATTTTAAAGGTAGGGGAATGTAAAATTTGTGTTTTTTTTCTGCAGTTTCCTAGCCGCTTTTTTGATCCTCATTTCTTTATTCCATTTAAGATGAGGGATGTTTTTCTTTCAGCAGAAGTGATTTTGAAAATTGTTTGAATAGAACGAGAAATACCCTCGCATTCACTTCACTTAATGTTTTTAACTCATTGTCATGCAAAAACAAGCACCCTATAGTCGACTATATGTCAAATCTTTTTACTCTTTCGATACGTTGAATATTCTTTCTCTGTGAAGCTGCCTGCTGAATTCAAATAACTGTATGTGTTTGGTCTCGTTCCAAGGTCAACCAGCCTTTCATCTGACTGTTTTGACCACAGAATGTGCCAGTGCTTGATGCATGATCGGTAAATGATACATTGGTTAGCCCCAGTAGTTGATACAAAAGTTGGCCTTCATTGGCTCTTTATACATGAATAAAACCATAGACGTTGGACACTTGAAAGCATCGCCCGCCAAAGTTCCCTTCATATTGAGAAGATATTTTATTAAAAGAGGAAGGAGGAGGAAGGGGGGGGGGGAGAGGTGGGAAAAATGTTTTATTCAGCTGAATGGAATGTCTTATTAAAAAGCAAATTACATTTGTTTTCACAGTTTTCGTGCTTTCGAATGAATAAGCCCGATGTTTTGATTTCATTAAATTTGAGAAGCAGGCATCGTCCTTCATAGGTTTTTTTTTTTTTTTTTAAAAGGAAGAATTTGTTAATCATCTCTCTAATTTTATTCTCTTCTTTGCAGAGCCGCGGGTCCATCCCCTGCGAAGTCCTGGTCCAACGAGATATCTCAAACTCCCTCGTGTATGTTCTTTAAAATTCTTGATTATCTTTTGTGTCACTCTCAGTCTATATGCTCATAATCGCCGTTGTTGGTTCATCTGTCTGTGAGTGTCTGCTGATCGGTCATTCTTCCGTTGAATTTGCGTAAAGGCGGTAAATCGCTCGCTTAACTGTCGTATCAACAAAATTTGCTAATTTAAGAGGCTAATCAAAGTGGGGGGCTGGATAAGTTCTAGCCAACCGTCTATTATATGTGTCATACGCATGTCTGTAAGCGCCAGCCGATGAACAAAAAAATTCGAAGCAAAGTCATCTGTGCATCTGATTAGAGTCTGCTCCAGCTGGTCGCCTTCTTTTTTGCAATCAGACTAAACAGTGAATAGAAAAATCTATTGCAACGTTCAACTCAAACATAAAGACGAAAAAATGTGAGCTGAAAAATATCTTTGCCAACGCGTATCAATTTTGACAGATTTTCAATAGTTTTCTATAACATATGCGGTTAGGTTGACTGATAAGATTGGACTTCACAAAGTTGAATAAATTGAATAAATAGTCTGTAGCTCGAGAATATTCAAATACCGCATTCATTTTTATAGCCGACGAAATGGCTTCGCAAACTTTTTTTTGCTGGAATTTCTGGATTTTATAACTGGTGCACATTGAATCGGCCAGCAATCCTATCGTTTAATGCGTATTATGCAAATCGAATTTTATTGCCGTAGCTTCCCCGTAATATACGATTGGAAACTATAAGCAAAGCAGATCAACGAAGAGACAGAGACATATACGCGTATACCGCGATGCACCCTAAAATGTATTTCGAAAACTCATAAAAAGTGTTCGCAAAAGTAAAAAAAAAATAGTCCCACTGAAAAAGTAAATTTTGATGTGTTTTTTTTGTTCTGTGTGAGTGTGTCTGTTTTCATTCCACTAGATTAATTATGTCAGGATGAGAGTTGTTTTCCTGAGACAAATTGCAGCTCATGGAGTAGCAATTCCCCAAAATTTTATGAGATCGCTTATTTCACAGAAGTGAGATGCTTTGGCGGATCAGCTAACACTCGATGATAGTGGATACGCATAGCGACGTTTATCATTGAATAGATTTTAGATTACTGACTCATACTCTATAGAAATGAAATTGAATTGTAATTATACTCCACAAAAACTGTTTAGCAGCATGAATAGGAGTTGTTTAATTCCACAATACTATGAGCAGATATTATTTACCGTTCTTTTGAATTCTGTCTCTGATATTTTTTGAGGAAGTGTTTTCTGAATCAGATAGTGATGCGCATTTAAAGAATATAAAAAGGTGGAAAGCGGCGGCACGGAGAATGCATATATGTTTTTTTAAAAATATTCCAGCTGGTTAGGGCGTACCTGGTGCTTAATGTTGAAAACAAAGATCGAAATAATGCTTCATGCATTCCCTTTGCAACCGACAGGTTCTTTTGCCGAAAAAATTTACAATAATTTGGACTTTCAAAACTTGTGGCTATAGATCTCAGGTAAATTGATAGCTAGGTGTTGGCCAATCGGAATGGAATTCGGTTTAGAAGGTCGCATTATGATTTATATTATAGCCACAAATTTCTTCACTCTAGTTTCCAGGGTCTGTAGGTTGAAAATACCTCGGATAAGCATCCTGGCAGACAGATAAATGCATCCGTACGCATACGCATCACCACAATGCGCTTTCCAGAAAAATTTGAAAAGATGCTAAAAATTATTCGACTAATATTTGTTCATCAGTTGCATCAATTTTTTAGGGGAATTTATTTATCGCCATAGATTCGTGACAGCTGCCTACAATGAGTCATACTCACCATGCTCTGCATACATTTGAATAAAAATTAACTCCACTACATGGAGATGCACTTATCCGTGTTGTAGCTAGCACACATCGAATCTGTGTCACTACGTCAATAACAATCATTTGCTCTTTCGTTGTGCCCGTTTGCGCTTTTTATTTATGGCTACTGATATTCCGTGATTTATCGTTTGAAAAAAAACTTATTGAACAACTAACTGGATTTTGATATCAGTTTGAGATTATACAATTGAATAGAATGAATCGTAGTAAGAGTTGATATACTCGAGCCGGAAGTATGAGCAGCTACTTGAGAGTCACGCTGAAATTTGGACGATTCTAAAGGCATAATTCTCGATTTTATCGCTTGATATATTTGAATTTGCAAAAATAGAGACTTTTAAAGTTTTCAAGAAATTTTTCTTGTTTCAATATTACCAGCTCTCTGTATTCTTCATGTTTACATGTTTAAGTTGGTATGCTCCTGTCAGTTGCAGTGTGCTGGGGTTTTTTTTTTTTTTTAAGAGAATGAATTCATTCCCTGTAATCGATGATTTTGCTAAAATAGAACAATATTCCAAGTTTGTGTAACAAACTGTTTACAGCCACTTTCAAAATTTTGATCGAATTTATCGAACAAACGAAGTGCACGAGTTAAAAGAGAGATCCATTTGAGCCCTTTTTATAAAATTCGACAAATCATTGCAAGCACTGGATTTCTCTTAAACAAAACACGGTCGTTAAACTTTTTCATTCTATCGCCTTCTCAACAAGGATGCCTATCACTTCCCCTCCCCCTCTTTCCTTTACAAAATTTCCAGTGTTTCCCATCATGAGGTCAATCTTTTGATGTGATGCCTTAAAAAGAAAAGCCTTGTTGCTTTCTTAGGATATCAAATTTCATAGAGAAATATAACCAACAGGTATCAAATACCTAAGCAGGTAGAACAAAATGCATATGGTGTCGCAAACAGAGAAAATTTATCATGGTATTGTCCAGGTAAATCATTGCAAATGAATGGGAACCAAAAGTTTAGCAAAGGCGGAATTTTCAGTATTCCAGTATCGAAAAATTCTCGTGAGATAAAAGTCTTACACAAATACTGATTGGAGCGAAAACATTTTAAACTTGAATGCTTTTTGTGTCTCTGGGATTAAGTCGAATGTGGGGAAATTTCCGGTTTTCAAAGTAAATTCTTTTTGAAATTAGTGTGAAGGAGAAGGATCCCCCATGGCATTTTTGAGGAAGCTTTATTGAACAAAAGTTCCAAGATTATTTAAATTGAGCAAATGAAGCTAGCAAAAAAATTTAGCAATTGTTATTTCAGTTCTGACTATGCTATTCTTCACGCCGTTTTGGTAGAATAAAGAGGGGAAATTCTAATATGAGTCATCCTCTCGCCTTCTAAAAGTCGCCTTCTCGTTTAGGTCAGGCCGAAAGGAGAGAGGAAGGTGGATTGGTGCCAGCTGTATTTGGGACTTACCGCAGCAATTAATAAGGTGCGCAAATATTTCTACGCGAGAAAAAAGCTTCAATTATAGCTAAAACAAACGTACGGATAGGATATGCGGATGGAGAAACAGCTTCTGGAGAGGAGCAGCATTTTACTCTTTGATCAAAGCCATCAAAATCGCGCCACATAAAATGATCAAAAAAATTGTAGATTGGTAATTGGCCAACAACACAATTGCCCGGCATATGAGCCATTCGATAAAACAACCACATTGAACGGTGTTGTTTCGCATCTTTGCGTTGTAAAGCAGATTGTTTTCCATTGATTAGAAAGTATGATATGTTTTTAGTAAACGCTTGGAACATAAAGGAAAGCTTGTTCAGTTTCAGTTTATTTTTGTTGGATTTCAACATCGGTACGAATAAGTGGTAAAATGTTCAAAGTTTTGTTTCAAAATTAAAATTCACAGCATGCATGAATACTTGTATGAACCTTCGCCTATAGCAAGTGGAAGGAACCATTTATAAAGGAAGGCAAACATATTTTAAAGACATTAGTAGGCAGATGAGTAGAGGAAAAATCTTTCTTTTTTTTGAGCACACTGCTAGATCATATCCCGGAAATTTCAACGGCTCTACAGCAACACAGGAACGCTTACTTCAATGATAGAGTATCTATAAATACCGATCTAGTATCAAAGCAGTTCATAAAGTTTGTTAACGGCCGCGCATTGCAATGTATTGTGGAATCGTTTTAATGCACTCACTTTTAGGATTCCTTCAGTAACTGAAATATATCTTATTGCGTCCGATTCATGGAGCTGGTAACCTTTTTTCTAAAATGCATTTGATGCTGCATCACCCATAAGCCTTCTTAGCATTTCCTGGCGCATCTTTCCTCCAGCCTTGTCGATATTTTGTGTAGACCCTTAAGTTTTGAAATCGTCTTCGGGTTGATAGGTATTTGCCTAAGAGTAGGATGAGGGGTCATCAACCTGAGGACGACGTATATGATACCCCTCTCAGGAGGTTGTCATGTCGAGTTCGTGACGTTCTTGTCGCGGTTATGTAAACTTACATAAAGACATTGACGCTTCTTCATGTTTACTTACGCTCTTATCGGAAATAAAGTGCTGTAAACATTTCCATCGCTCCTGCTGCCTCAAATCCATCCCTTTATTTAATGTTTGGGTTTATTTTAGCCGCATTTACACGGGCATTGTTGGCCAGTCGATTGTAGTGCGCCGTCGCTTTTTTACCTGTTTGAATTATAACTTTATTAGTTGTATACCTTTTTTGATAATGAAAATCTTTTTTGTATATCTTTTTCTTTTTTGATAACGTGAGAAGTGGTATTCTTGGAATCAAGAAAGATAACGTCCGACTGCGAAAGCATTTGCCAAGAATGTCTTCATTAATCAAGAACGAAAGTCAGAGGTTCGAAGGCGATCAGATACCGCCGTAATTCTGACCGTAACCGATACCAGCTAGCGTTCCGTAGGGCGGTAAATAGGCCTTGACGGGTAGATTCTCAGAAACGGAAGTCTTTCTGTTCTTTGGGAAGTATGGTTGCAAAGCTGAAACTTACAGAGATTAATAGCACGGGGAAACTTACCTGGTGCGGACACCGTGAGGACTGATAGATTGAGAGCTCTTTCTTGATTCGGTGGTTGGTGGTGCATGGCCGTTCTTAGTTGATGGAGTGATTTGTTTAGTTTATTCCGATAACGAGCGAGATTTTAGTCTATCAAATAGTCATCAGGTAAACAAGTCCGGAAGCTGTTTTAAGTGGCAACTTCCAATAGAGCAAAGAAAATAATCGCTTTTCAAGGTTCTTATCATTTGCTATGGACGATAGGTGTTTTCTCTAGGTTCTCGTGAATGATATTATGCTTACTTTTCATATTAATAGCAACGTTTACCTCCTTTCTTGCTTATTCTGTAATGAAGAAAATGGGCACAAAAGTTGTGCACTTTTTAACGTGAATGTTTATGTGGGCGAATTATGACTACGGTGATTAAGTTTTTGGTTGTTTTTCAGCCATATTTATATATTCATATGAGTGTATTGTGGTTTCATATGTGCGATAAATTATGCCCGCGAATCTGAGGACTTGTCACCATGAGACTTTATAAAATTCGAAGCCACATTTTGGCTCATTTTTCTTTATGATCAATTGGGAATCTATGGCTATTAAACATTTTTGGTAAAGTTCCCCATCCCATTAAGGGAGCCGACTTCAGAAATAAGTGTTAGGGTCACCTCATGTGCATAGGCAGGGTGAACTCAATGATATATCGACGAATTGCGGCACTCACTAAGCTATGATGTTAAAGAACTGATGTTTATTTTCGTTTTATCGTTGCATTATGTCAAGATGTTGTCACTTGATTTTTCAAGTCATGATATGCTCGGGAACAAAGCTTATGCTGAGATATTGCAGTCTTCGAGGCATATAGCACACATTCAACAACAGCTTTTTTCTTCTGTTGCTGCCTGCAGCAGACCACCGCCATTGCCGCCGAAACCAAGCCTCTCACCACTTGCGTTGAAAGGTCGCCCAACCTATTTCCAGGTTCAGCTTATATATGCAAAATTTGTTTACATTATTGATTTCTCGGTGCGAAAAGTTGCAATTGTTTAGTATAAGATTGCAGATTAATTTCTGTTGCCATGTTTCAAACCCGTATTATTGTGCATTTCACTTGTTTTTATATTCTCTTGCAAGGGCAAGTAAATTGCAGTTCTGTCAGAACCGAGTTCTTTATTGCTTCAGTTGTTTTGTTAGGAATTTTGATTATTTGTAGTTAATAAGCAGTTAATCTTTCAAACTGTGTTAAGCCATACTTAAATGGCCACTTTCATACCATTTTTTTAAAGTTATTGGATCGGTTTATAGATGGCCCGCGATACTATCGCCTAGTTCACAATGGGTTGTTTCTGGTTTTTGCGGTGTTCATAACTTCATTGAAAGTGCATAGAAGTAATTCAGCTATCGCACGAAAGCGATTCACCTTCTTCTGGCAACTGTACGCGTGCATCGGCGCACGAGCAGTGGCTATCTGACGGGCATTTGGTGCGTTATCATTCAGACGAGAGCCTATACGCCACACCGGCTCCACCCAGGGCGCATCAGCACAATCCTTTTTACGCTCAACCTATGGCTCAGGTGCGACTCTGATTATTGATGTCTTAATTCATTTCCTGAATTTCACATTTGCAGCAATTCCTTAAAATGATCTAAGGACCAAACTTCGTGCTCATAGATGGTCTCTTATAAAGTAAATCAGAAGCCGTTACTAACTTCTATGAATTTTTTACAGTTTTTCATTTACCAGAACACATTGCAAAATGTTCGATGCTATTACTTCTCTTCTTTTTATAAAATCGTTTCAAATTTTTTAAGGCGATACACTCCAGAAGAGACGCGTTATCTTGATTCGATTAGAAGTCAATATTGTAACAGCGCGAAAATTTAAACTTTTTATTTCTTCTCACCTCATTCGTGAAATGAAACCATGCCGTTCCTACGAAAGCACCATTATTTTTCAGAGAACCGATGACAGTGCTTGAGAATGTAGGGAAAGATGGCGGTGGATAAAACGTGATTGGAACTGAAATTTTGTAAATTTTAAAGGGTGAAATTTTTAATGAAGATACCTTGGGTGTTTTTTTTTCTCGAAAGTTGTAGATGTAAATAATGAAATGCAATAAACGAGCGCTACTATTTGCTCAGCGTCACTCCGACATGCGGCTATTACCATTGCTAGTGCCTCTCATCAGTGGAATTAATACAGCACTATCATTTCATTCACTCTTTTCGTCACACTATTTGAAGCCTATCTGGGTGTGAGTTGAATTTTCTAAGCTTTCTTCCGCCCGTTATTATCGCCCCTGTTTGAGCTGTGTTGCATGGGAAGGGGTTTTTTCTTCTTAAATATTATCCTGGGTTTATTTAAGACTGTTTGATTACAGCAGTGGACCGCAACTCTAAAATTTTATGTATCGAATGTTGTTTCAATACTCATCTAACTGAACTGTTATTGGCATCACTATACGACATTAACATTGCAATGCTTTATTTGATGTTGATTCGGAAATGTGCATTTCTTTCTTCGTTTTTCTTTTTTTTAAATCTTTTTCGGTGCTGTTTCCTCCAATTTCTTTTCCTCATTTCTATCATCATTTTGTGTTCTACTAGAACGTTCAAGCACTCTTCACTGTTTTTTGCTTGGTTTTAATTTTGGCGTAAAGCATGCCCTTTGACAAGCCAAAATTGTCTTCGCTTTCAGAGACTCTAGTTGACAAAATTTTCATCTAAATGCCTTTTGATTTACTAGCAGAATCTTTGGGGCTGTATTATTGTTGTGGAGGTTACTTCTTCCTGAGATTGAAAGGGAGCGTAAAATTGCTTGGTGTTGTGTTAGCGGTTGAAAGATTTGTACTGTGTGTGTCCCCGTTGCTGTCTTTGTTTTATTTCATCTCTGATTTTGTCTGTCTTTCTTATCTCTTGATGAAATACACCTTTAAGTTTCGTCGAGTATGGCGTCTAGTCATTTTGGTTTCATCGTCAAACGTGATACGTTATCTCTGTGTGTGCGTGTGTGTGTGTATATTTGTTCGCAGAGACACCCGCAGATGATATACGTTTCTTTTCACTCCTTGTGTATTGCTCTTTGTTTGTTTATGGTAAACGTCAGATGGCAGACAACAGAAGAGTGCTATTGCTACGTGCATCTTAGCACAATTGCGCGTGAAGAGTCGTTTGTGGAACGATCCTTCGGTGCTTTGCAACTTTGCACCTTCCACTGAAAAATTCATCTGTCATCAATAAATGAAATGCTGTCGTTTTGAAAATACATCATCTTATGAAATTTAATGGGCAAACAGCCGGATGCGGAATTGAAACTCAGCTTATGCATGTTGCATATGCATACTGTTTAATTAATAGGTATTGATTTCAGGCGCCCCTCAAATGTGGACAAAAGTTTGCTAGGATTCGAACCGAGCCGAGTAGTTTCAGCTCAGAGACTACTATCGAACGTACAAGACTTCATAGAGCTGCGCCTATCATTCGGTAGGTTTCCCAAGATATCCGCTCTTCCATCAAAAAACTAAGAAATTATTGTATGATAGTTGCTACACAGATTCTTTAATACATTACTGTATCGTTCAATCGCTTACATTACAACGCCATATGTCAGTAGATAGATTCGTAAAGCCGACGCTGTTTTTCGGCACAGATGCAAGTTACTGTGAGATAAGGAATGGATGGTTTTCATTTGGGCATCTAGTATCTGATTAGATTGTTGCGAATGAAACGTTGCTGCCCCTCGTTGTTGACAATGCGTTAAATGTTGACACTTTACATCGGAATCGAGTGGCATCATCTTGCATGTTTTCTCCCATTTGATGCAATCGAACTACTATATGCGTGTCTCTCGTTTCATCTGTTCCTTGTTTTGAATGAGTGAAAATCTTTTATGGACCATTGCATTTCTTTAGTTTGATGAGAAATTTTTTCCACTGAAATCATTATTGAATGAATGAAGCATACCAACTTAGAAGTGATCTTGTGACTAGCATGACACTTATTTCCATCAATTACAGAGACTTCATAGCTACGATTTATCAACAGAAATATTTTTCCTACTCTTCAGCTCATTTGTGTTTTTTTTGGTTTAATATAAGAAGAAGCAGCATTTTTTTTAATGGAAATAATAGGCTTTCGAAATTCTGTTCGCTTACACGATAGTTGATTTCATCGACGCGGTAACGATAATCTTAAATGGATATGATCGTCCTCATATGCGTGCTGTTTTTTTTCTTTTTTTGAGTTGTGTTGTAATGCGCGTACGGTGCACTGACCCTGTGTGTACGCTTGCAGAAATTGCCTATACAAAGCACGTTTTGTGTGTGTGTGTGTGTGTGTTTGTGTGTGTGTATGTGTGTGTGTGCATTTCTGTTGTAGTAGATATGGCTGGAGTGTCATTTTTTGATTCCAGTGACAGCTTCATCTCACAAAGGTCTATTTCAGTTAATTGATTTTCTTCTTCAACTGGCATTGTTTTTTCTCACCTATTATTTTTTCTCACCACATTACATCTCAGTTAATTGATCTTTAATATCTTACTGCACTAATTCAGTTGGTTGTTTTGTGCTAATTTCCACAAATTTCATCGCCAATCGTCCGTTTCGCAGGGTTAATATTGATTGTATTTGAAATATTTGAGCATTTGAGCCGTTGAACCACTTAGAATGTGACAACACTTAAATCGAGCAAAAAATCCGATATTTTTTTTCTCTAAATTGTAGCAGAATTTCTATGTTATGTACGTATTATGATTGTGCATATGAATGATCATCCACTTATAAGAAGGAATTTTATCATTGTAACGCATTCCGTTAATTTTGTGATTGGATTTCCTAAAAAATTTCATCTTTGGAAAAAATTAATGGTGATGTTTAGATTAGTTTCATTTGAATGCTGTATAATTCAATATCCATTAACATGAGAAAAGATAAAATGCTTCTTAGAGAATAGATTAGATTACCGACGTTCCTCACCATCAAAACTCAGCGGCATTATATTGTTGATCGTATGAAAATTGCCGAAAATATAACAAATATTCCTCCGTTTACGACTTTAGATTGTAGAAAAATTTTGGGGTAATTGAGGGGAGAGAAGGGGTGGAATTTCTTTGCGAAAATTTAGGTGTGAATTCACATCGGTTTCCAAGTAAACAACTATGAAGCACTCAGGTTAAGTTCGTAGGTTTATCATCTAAAGCAACTCACGATAGGCCTGAAGTTGAAGAAAGAGCAGGTTGCGTTTTTGAGTTGGAAACTTGCTCTTCCAGCTTTGTGCTTCTTTTTTTTATTGATCAAACAGCGTGAGTCACTGAGGCGCGCAATGAATTGGTGTGAATGGCAAGTTGCCGTGGACGTTACGTACTGATACGTTGCTTTTCCCATGCACTGCAATGCACCACTAGTTGAAGGCACTGTTTTCTTTGCTCATTGCTTTCAAGAATCAACATTCGTTAGATATATATAAGAGTGCGCATAGAGAGAGAGAGAGGAGGGGGGGGGGGGGG
>QEWY01004125.1:566399-602654 GCA_006503575.1 Baylisascaris schroederi | reverse complement strand
GGGGGGGGGGGGGGGGAAGGGAGGGGGGAGTGAGGGTACGGAAAGAGCTATTTTTCAGATCTTGACAAGCTTACCTATTTAATTTCGAATATTAGTATACAAACTTTCTTTTGACTAATAATGTTCTTTGGATATCTAATTCATAATATCTAATTTTATATCTAATTTATATCTATTTGGATATCTGATTTGGGCATCTAATTTGGGTATACAAGTTATAAGTTACAACAAAAGTAGAATTTTTTTTTCGTCATCTCATTGAGAAACGATTTTGCTTATTTGTCTCTTTTAGCTACGAGTTTTGAAGTTTATCAGTGCTAGTTTGGATGTTGTCGTTGACTGGCTTTGAAATTTGTTCGCCGCATTTCTTCTTTAATTGATCTGGTTTTTATTCCAAAAAAGAAATAAAAAAGAAAGACATTTCTTCGGTGACATAATAATTTTATATGTCGGCCTCAATGATATTTTATTTTGCTTCATTTTTTGATAACGCATTGAAAAGTTTCTCTCCTTGCTTTTGAGAGATGAATTGCGAATTTCCTTTTTGACTTCTACCTGTTAAAAAGAAGAAAATACAGGCTTGAAAAGAAAAGTTTCATCATCGGCTAACGTCTTCGCATTGTATATATAAACGCTTATTGGTTTAAGCAATTCTTTTTCATGTTCTAATTCTTGAAAACATTTATTTGTGCCTAGCGACGTGTTTATGAATTATGCTGTTCATGAAAAACATGGCATTCTTCCGGTTTTTTATTTATTTCTTTCTATATTTTTCCTGTGGCATTTGTGTAAGCCCAGCTACAACATTTGCAATCAAAGCACATTTCCATTCAACAAAAATAATGCCGCTGAAAAATGTGTACATTCATTTATGGCTTTATGGTGTACATATTGTTTAGTTGTTGTTTTTTCCCTTCAACGAATGTGACCGTGCATTTCTAAGTGTTCTTTGATATCTTCCGTTGCACCTTCCGGTTTTTTTTTTTAAATAAAGCGCTGAGGAGGTTTATAGTATTCCGTTTCGTGCAAATGTTTTGCCAAGTTCATTCAAAGTTTCCGCTGAAGTGAATTATCTCATTGGTTTGCTTCCTTTCTTCAGAATATTATATTTCTTGTACAAATTTATTCCAAAATTTGTCGTCGTTTGTCAGATTTATTGCAAATAGTGGTACATGTTTTTGATACGTTCACAGACTTAGGGTGGTTCGATTGAAAGAGTTTTGATGTCGTTGTGTTCAAAGAGTTCCACTTAAGTCAATGTCAAATAGGTATTCAGGTGTATTGTATGAAATATCCCCATATACGCGTTATTGTGTATATAAATTTCTGCTCATATAGCAGTATTCACTAAAAAGAGTGAAGACGCTAAACACATTTCATCAAGATTTCACAGAAATTGTTGCATTCATCTCGAAAGGTCGATTAGATTAACAGGTGTTTAATTAATTGCGAATGTTGACGTGCCATATCGAACTTACCTTTTATGTCTTTCATTAATTACTTTAACTGGATTCTGAGAATCGCACTACCGGCATAGAAATGTTACTGCTTGTGTGTAGGATTTGAGTTCCACTCTAGAAAGCGTTTCAAGAGATGCATTGGCTATCTGAAGTGGGCTACACTTTTATCACATATTGTTTGTTGCTGTGCAAATATTGTTATGGGGACTTGTATCTATCACCTGAATGAATATTTTCACATGAATGAATATTGTTGTGAAGAGAGTTGCATACTTGGCAAGAACACCTAGGTGATCTGGGGCTCTCATTTCCATCGATTCGTTTTTAGAATGTTTTATCCGTTCAAACAAAAATGAACCAAGCGGAACTTTTTTTTAAAATATACTCTAACTCTTACCGATGTTTATTCATGCTTTTAATTCCCAAATCTTAATCCATCTGTGAGATAGTGTTCAAGAGGCATGTATTACGTTGTTTAATGCCTTATGGAAGTGCTTTCAAGTCGAGTCAATGAATGCAGAAAGTTTTAGAGTTGGTAGTTGTTGTTGCAATTTCACCCATTCATGAAGATCTTCATATTCTTTCCCAAGCCATCTCTTAGGGAGTGCCCGGTTAACTTAGATTGGCGCAAACAGCACCTAGAGAAATTTTAAGTATGGCGTGTGGAAAATGACTTGAAAATTGGTGCGCAATAGTATACCCATAGTGAAGCTTTTTGGAATGGAGCAACAGTAGATTCTAAAACCTCATGCAATGAATTTTTTCACCTAATGAAAACATTTTCGGAAGCATTGCAGTTTTTTTCCAAATTTCCATAAATATAAGAGTAGAATATTGGTTTTCATATATTTTTTTCATAGAAGAATATTTTTGGTTGAACATTAAACTATATGATTTCGAATATCTGAGTAGAACGCATTTTTCTAGTTATTTAGAATAGATATGTACTATTTGAGGTATGATTCGAGGAAGGCACCTATTTATTTATTTTTTGTTTACAGAAGAGGAGTTGGTGGATGCCGGCCAACGTCGTCTGTTGCTGTTGTGCCTTTGGCGAATGCAGACGATAGGACGATAGTCACTGAAGCTAGTGAGGAGGAACGTGATTTGCTCGTCACTGAAAAGGTTTCCTTCCAACTTTCGATGTTGACAGCTTTGAACCACTTGTAGAAGAAGAGAACGAGTCTATGCTGTGAACAGGAGGGGGCAATTACTGATCTGTACTGTATTGGTTCTGCTGTATTGAAGGAATTCTATAAACTTTCGGTATATGAAAGTACATAGTTTTGGTTGAATGGTTCCCAGATCATTTCATGACCGTGTGAACTCAATAAACACCATTATTTTGCGAAAAAAAAGCTAATTTACAGGGTCGTATGCGCAGTTGCCGAAGTATCTCTTTTAATCGGAATTTATGCTGGAAAAACCAATTGCGATAATGAAGCATTATTTTCAGCAAACCTAAAAATTTAAACTTGCCAACCGGCTGGTGTGGTGCGGACCAATGTTACTGTAGCAGTCTTTTTGAAAACGTCGCTCACATTTATTCACAGATGCTTTTCAGATGCTGCCTTTCATGAATGTTGACTGTGCTTAATTCATACGAATAAGCAACTTATGTTTTTCTTTACTTCGTTGAGGAGTTGAAAAAAAGGTATTGAAAAAATAAATCGCGCATTGAGTAATTGCTTTTTCAAAGGCGGATCTGAATCTGGCCGACGGGAAGCTAAGAAGACGAGTGACGAAAGCGAAATTGGTGCATCGACGAACACTAGCTTTTTACGATCAACAGGTAGCGGCGTTTTGTAGGCGCATGGCACCACAACTTTTCGATCAAGCACTTGTCATCAGCCTTTTGCCTAGGTACGCCTTTAAATTTTTCGATAAAGAAATCCTTTGGTAAGGAAGTAAAATGTTAAAGGTTTTAGAGCTTTTAGCCTCACTTAGACAGATCACACTATATTTGAGTAAATAAAACTCTAGATGAAGTTGCGAAAACGTCATGCGGATACTCACCGCTATCGCTTGTGAAAACATTCGGAAACTTCGGAGAACCGCTTTATAGGTCTGACCTCATTCCTATCCACATTCCGTATTCTTAGTTTTAGAAGGTTTTGCACTTTGCTGGATATAACAAGCGTTTAATGTTGTAGGAACGAAATGAATGACCTACCATTCCGCGGTGTCCGAAGCGCATATGTGCCTGTCGTCACGTACAAATATCCAGAAGACATAAGTATGTAAGCAGCATTTTTAAACTCACTTAATGAATTCGGACATTGTTTTTTTTTTCTTAGTGAAGAGTGTAATTTAAGTCGAACTTCAGCATTTATCATTTCCGTTGAGCATATTACTGCATTTTAATAGCTTTTCTACACTAGCCGAAATGTTGAATGCGTGTGGTTTGTACGGATACGTTTAAGCCTTTATTTATATGCTATCTTTGAAATGGAAGAAAAGAGTTGGCGATCTTAGTGAAGAGTGTAATTTAAGTCGAACTTCAGCATTTATCATTTCCGTTGAGCATATTACTGCATTTTAATAGCTTTTCTACACTAGCCGAAATGTTGAATGCGTGTGGTTTGTACGGATACGTTTAAGCCTTTATTTATATGCTATCTTTGAAATGGAAGAAAAGAGTTGGCGAAAGCTAACTTTCCCCTCAAAAGTTGATTCCTAGCAGAGGATAGCTGCATATGTTATTTTGTTTGTTTTCTCTTCCGAAGTGCATAATCAAGTATACGTTTTTAAGAGCCCATTGTTGAATGTCATTGATATGAAATCATCATGACTTATCAATGAAATTTTCAGACGATCGACGAGAACATCGAAGTTCTGCAGTGGAATGTGCAGACTTATTTATTCCAGACTTTACAAGAGCACGTCCCTATAAAGGTTACGAAGAATGGACCGGAAATGAAGAATTTATGCTCACGTTAACTGACGAACTTGGCAAAAGGTGTCGAAATTCTTTTTGAAATTAATATTGCGAGTAAACATGCATTCTTTCCGTTTTTTGAGTCGCCTTTCTCTGTAGAGGACATGAAATTGATCGATATAGGTGTTTGGCTTTAGTCATAATTATTAGAATTATTGTTTTACCTCCATAGTTTTAGGGTGATTTTTATTATAGAAGGTTTCAATCCTACCATATAAATAAAGGCAAGATATGCTCGATCGATTACTTACTTTTCTATCTTCGTTAAACCGAGTTTTTTATTGGAAAAAAAAAAGTTTTATTCGATCGATTTTCGTTGATTGAACAAACGTTTCGTTATTTTTAGGACGTTCGCCTATTGTATCAAGTTTTTACCTCACGATCATTCAATTGATATTGAAACAGGTTAGTGGCGAATGTCTTCTTTTTTTTTTGTTTCGGATGTTTTCTCGTTGGTTTTCAACTTTTATTATCATTGTTATGTTTTGCTTCTTGGATTCGAAAGTGTTGATTATCGATCGAAATTTTGAATGAATTTTTGCAGCGTCGACTTCATCAGAAGGCACGTTACCTGAAGTATTCGCAATTATTTCACCTATTCATGCCCCAACCTTTTATGCGGCACTTGCACGAGAGTGTGTCAACTATTTGCTACAGGGCAGGTCGACGCTGAAGAATCTTCTTGACGCAGTCTTTCGACGACCGTTTCCGACGAATGGTGATTTCAGTTTTGCTTTACTTTTCTTTCTATTGTTTTCTCACTACGATGTCTAAATCGTTGTTGCTAAGCTATACTAAAATTCATTCTGCGCATTTTTTGCTGTACTGGAATGTGATATTAGCTAGCAGTGTTTATTTAAAGTGCCATATTTGGTTGACGTATACATATTAAGATAGTATCTGTTCATATTCATTGAATTTTTTTTTTTTTTTACCGCAACAGTGTTCATTTTCTCAATTGATAAAATATACTAAGAAATGCATTAACGGCAGGTGGTACATTATGCGTCGCCGAAACAAGTGGTCGTATAACGAAGAGGGAAATTGTTATAAGAAGTCAAGGACCAACACCTGGGAGGGCCGATTGTTCTTCGGTTGTGCAACGTATGGGAGCTGAAGTAACAGTCAGTGTTCTGGCAGCGCTATTGGCCGAGCAAAAGGTTCTCATTGGTGGCGATTCGGTAACGAGATATTTATGTTCACTTATCTTATAAAATTTCATTCATTAAAAAAGTGGGAATTATTTCTATAATCGGAGTAACGCAATTAGTCAGCTCATCATAACGGAAATCTATATGAATGATGCATTCGTTGTTTAACGTTCCGATCGATGAGAGTGTGTGCTTGAAATTTTGATAGATTTCTTCGAGGATTTTTTTTTTTAATCGGGAAAATAAACGTTCAAGCTTGTTGAGCAGAAAATTTTACGCAGATAGTTCAGTTTCATTTCTTAATTTTGAAAGTCTCCAATGCTCCACTCATTACTTCCTTCGGACTAGTTGGGACATTACCCTCCATCCTATTACAGCTCCAAATCTTGGCTATTTCGGCAATAACCAGTTTACCTTATCAAGTAACATAAGTGACTTTCGCAAACGCTTTTATGACTAGTGAAGCTCCTAGCTCATGCGGCTGATTCTCTTTCTGGATTGATTCCATTGTATTATGCGAGAGTGAGGGGCTGGACTTGAGGTTTGCTCTCATTTAAACTTGCTGGAAGGAAGAATGACTCTGAGGATGTATTTGATTCTAAAATGTGACGTTGCAGGACTGCTAATATGCTGTTGTTAAGGTTCAATCGGTGTGTCACGCAGTGCAATCGCTAGTTTCGTTACTGCAACCGTTTTCTTGGCCATATACGCTTGTTCCTGTACTTCCCGATACACTTCTTGAGCTTGCCAATTCCCCGACGCCATACTTACTTGGTGTTCTACGGTTCGTTTATATCAATGTCTAGTTTGCTATTGCCCATATTAACATAGGAGAGCCATTGAATTTCCCTAAAGAGATTTGTTTAGTAATAAAAATGGTAAAATCTTGTAGATGAGGTGCTCGTTTATTTCTTATTCTCTATCCGCTAAAAATAGGATAACCAATTTTTCGGTGATTTCAAACCGACGATTCCAATAATTCATAGCAAACCTCACATTTGTTGTGTAATCTTATATGGGAAGCATCATTGGCTAAAATTATACTTAGAAAATAACCTTTCAATTATTTTCGAGGAAATGCTGACAATATATTCCCGTATATGATAGCTGTTTTTAGAAGTCGACAGTACGAATAAAAATATAGCAATCAGTTAGTTAGCTTTTTCAAATTTTCTAATAGCATTTATTGGCTGCCATTTTTTTCCAAACTTTGAAACGTTTCAAATTGTTGCATGTTCATTAAATATGTAAAACCTGTTGTAATAAGAAACTCTTTCAAGGCGAATCAATCACAATAGCTTAGGAAAGTGTTGGCCGAGCGGGAGCAATGTTGACATATTTGCTATGCCGTTTGCCTATATTGATTGTTATGTGATAAAATATTTTCAGCAATAATCTTTACAAGCTCAAGGACCTTCTTGTTGGTGGATGCCATAATTCTGATGATCTCATGCAGGTTGGTATTTGATTTATTTTCAGGTTCCCCTATATTTAAAACAGTAATGATTTAAACGATGCAATCGTTTAGAACGTAATCCTCGCAGTGGATGAGCGGTCAGAAAGTATTGAGAATCAGTTTGTACAGTCTACAGTCTTTTCCTTTTTTACGTTTGCCAAAAATCGAGGAAACTTATGGAAGTTAATTTTTGGTGACAAGAAAGGGAAACGAGGACTGCCACTCCGAATTCCTCACAATCGTCCCGTTGTTGAACTGTTTCCTTGTTCTCACAAATCGTCGATTTAGCGCTTTTAAATGATCAATAGAATCCATAAGTTCTGCTCGCGCATCTATGCTTATGCATTCGCGCGGGATCTTTCGTCCCTTGGCAGCGTTCTGGCATTACTGCTAAGTAAACCAAAAACTTAAATTCGCTTCATCCTATATAAATGAGTTGTGAAGAATAATTTCTGATCGTGGAGCAACACTTCTAGCTGTCTATGGTGAAATAGTGTAATTGCTTCCAGGATGACGTAATAATAGTGGATCTCGATGGTGGTATTTTCGTACCTCAGCCATCCGAGCTTTACAGTGCAAACCAGGGTGCCGACTATAAAGAAAAAAGTGCTCTTATGCTCTGCGAGAAACTACTTTTACCAAAAAAGCTCGCTGTCAATCTCATCCTTTCCTTCAAGGAAGCCCTCGCTGGGGGATCTGGACCTGTCGCCGATGATTTACTTCAAAAGGTAGATGAATTTCAAACGTTCAACTCAACGTACATGTACAATGGTCGTAGAGCACCGCAGTCAGCCGTCACTAAAATAGATTTAGGTATTTTTGTGTGTGCCAGTGTGTATGTGTGTCGGTGTGTGTCGTGTGTGTGTGTGTGTGTGTGTGTGTCTGCGTCTGTTTGTGTTTGCGTGTGTCGTGTGTGTGTGTGTTTACGTCTGTCTGTGTCTGTGTGTCTGCGTCCATCCGCGTTTGTCTGTGTATTTGTCTCTCTGTGTGTCTTTGTCTGTATGTGTGTAAGTCTTTGCCCGTGTGTGTATGTGTGCCTATCTGTGCGTCTGTCTATCTGTGTGTCTGTGTTGTCTCTTTCTCTCTGTGTCTGTGTGCAACTGTATCCGTCCGTGTGTCTGTGTATCTGCCTATCTGTGTGTGTGCCTGTGTCCGCCTGTCTGTCTGTATATCTGTGCTTGTCCGTGTGTCTGTCTCTGTGTGTGGGGGAGGGGCAAGGAGGAAGGGGAGAAGTAGGGAATTCAGACCTGGATACTTGAACTCATTACCTATATCTGTGAGAAAATGTTCTGAGCCAGTACACATAATTACTCATGATTGACTGTCCTAGAGCAAAAGCGACAATAGCACATTTGTTCAGACAGAGAGACATAAGCCCGTTAGAGGCGTTTTGCTGAGTTGACGTTGGAAAATTACGCACACTGTTTTCCAGTTGTCGAAACCTCAAAATGCAGTTTCCTTTGGGGTTTCTTAGCATCATTTTTAGCTGCTTACGTCTGACCCTAAGCACTGTTCTGCAAAGTTTTTCTGACGATATTATGAGGGTGAGTTGCAGTCTCATGTTCACTCTTTTCTACTTCAATGACAGTTAAGTTCTATGCTGCTCCAAGGTGCAGTAAGTTGATACTGCATTTATAACAAATCTTTCACACGATATGTTGTTTTAGGCGATGTTGGCATGGCTTGCATCACTCGTTGGTCATTATAAATGGTGCGGCCTGCTGTCATCTTATGTGGCCGATTGTAACGGCGATCCTGGGCCATTACGAGCATCGTTAACGCAACTGGTTGCAGCACACAATTCTACATCGGCTCGTCGCTTCACCGAGTGGTTCATAGAAACGGGTATTTTCCGTGACTGGATAAGAAGACGGGTATTGCTTAAAACCGTTTATCCTTTTGGAGGGAACTGTGTTTGAGAGGAATGAAGCACAAGGTTTCCAGTATCAACTAACAATTAGCATCAAAGAAAAAAACTGACTTCAGGAAAGAAATATTCGCTGGAAGATCTGAAGTTGCATTCTTCAATACCGTAATGACAAGTAAACAATAATAGAGGTGCAACCTACCATATAAGTTTTGTATGTGCAATATTTTAGAAGTTCACATTTGAGTTAGACAAAGGGTAAGTGAATATCCGTCTAAGCTGAAGTGAGAAAGTACGTCCCCTCTACCACTTCTCCCTCCTCCTGAAATTATCTCTTCTGTAGTGAGAACCGGCAATGGCTACTTCTTCATACAGAGATTTGGTTACACGGATATTTTAATATCACAGAGGCCCTAAAATTATTCACGATTGTTGCCTCAAGACCAATGGGAGAAAATATAGACCACCCATAAGTGTTGTGTGGCTGTGACAACATTTTACTTGCAGCAACATAAATTTTTCGTCTCTAAAATAGTAGCGTAAAGTAATAGAGAATCGACGCTTAGTGTCGCATTTACAGGTAAGTAGCGCACCGGAAATGCGCGATCGGGTATGGGTGAATGGCGAAGATGCGGCCAATCAGCGGCTCGACGAACTAGCCACATCGCTGGCTCCTCAAACCTCACATAATCGTCTCTCACATATTTTCACTCGTGCACATACGGCACTCTTTCGTTCTCATTTGTTGAAGAAATTTTGAGGATTTTTCTTCTCGCATCTATGCAAACAACTTTTTATTTTTATATAGAAAATGGCTTCTTCGAGAGTAGCAATTTGATGCCTAAATGATGAAACGTCGACTCAATATTGGCCAAAGTTGATAAGCGAGCAAAACAAAAATAGCTTTCATTCTATGATGCTCGAAATACGCTGTAATTATTTTCCCCCAAAAAAATCGAAATGAGCCTGTTTTCCAGTATTGTCGTTCATAAAAAGCACAATTTGTATTGTTAGTGTATATATTGTTTGATAACGATGAATGTATGGTTGATTGGTGATCATTGAGAGCTATCATTTTCAGTGTTCATGTAATTTGTCTAACAAATATACTTGATGGCGCTGCATTGTTGATTGCAATTGAGATCGTAACTAATTGAAATAATGATGAATATGTGCCTTATCCATTCATCACTTTTATACAATTTATCTGTCATTTTCAACAGACCAACTTCGCTCGACTTAGTTTGCTTTCTCATAGTACAAGTGAAGATTTCAGAAAGAAAGAGGTAAATTTTTCGTGGAATTTTTCGGCGACTAGAAGCAGAACAAATAACGTTAGATTCCTTTGTTGGGACCAAAATCACTTTTCACAATTATTGCAACTTAATGAGGAATGATTATCGAACTTTAAAATGCATCTCAGCTCTACATGCGACAACCTATAATTAAAGGCATAAATGTAAAGCGAACACAACAAATAACAATCCAAAGCCGCTAACGTTGGCAGAAATTTGCGAAATCATAAAGCATCAAATGCGACGAGAAAAGCTGCTTAATATGTCGTCCAAATCGGAGTGTATATCGGCAAGCAAATTTTCCTACGAAAAATGATAAAAGTTCAATGTGACCATGAGGGTCGTGAATGTAGCCCAAATGAACATCACCCAAGGCCAAATCATTCCCGAGAATGGGCTCGAAGCTGATGGTGGTACATCAGTGCCCAACTCTCGTTTGCTATACCTGCAAAGAAAGTACGCATGAATACAACTTTTTTCGAAAAGGGGGTGCTCATAAGAAGAAATTGAGATCAGATCTAAGGTCCGGACAGCGCTTAATACTGAACGTTCATCACTGTGGAGAATTTCCTGTTGACTGCAAAGCTAAACCGGGCATTTAGTTCTCTTCCTTTGGAGAAGTGGAAGTCAAAGATTCAATTCTTTTTTCCCATGGTTGAAGTCACAAATTCTTGCAGACTGCACTTTTGACGCCTCCCTTCAGTATGAAAAAACAACGAAACAAGAAGCATGTCTACTTGTTTGTTTCCGGTGCCCTCACTCGGCGGCCGACATCGTGGACCCGGTAGTTTTCGAAGGATACTCGCAGATTGGAGGCGTTCTGCCGACTCAGAGGTTTCGATTACTTAAGACGCTGGTACTTCACTAATCAATGCTTGCGGCAACATTGAGCAGTACTGATATGGATGCTAGTGCTGGCCAGTGTTCTCGAGGAAGTACTGGTGTCAGTTAATGCCACCACTCTTTATGCCGCTGCTCATCAGTGCTAACAATGGTGGCAATGATCGAAAGTATTCAGTGAGTAGAACTACCGCTACTACCAGCACTTATTAGTACTAGTACTAGTACTAGTACCATCACTGGGTAATGATTAATATTAATAGTGGTCGATACTAGTAACATTTCTGATGCCTTATGCTACTTCCTCTAATGCCGCTTACTACAACTACTACTGTCCAGCAATTATAGTGGTAGCAGCAATGAATCCAGGAATTATTACTAGTACCACTGTACCGCCAATAGCATTGGTGATAGTAGTGATGGGCGGTGCCACATTCAACAAACAACGACTGTGACAGATGATGCAACGGTATCGTTTAAAATATAATAGAAACTAGATAGAGTACCGTTGCTTCTAAAAATATTGCAGCTTTTGGACTGATGATCAGTTCACCCAGCCTTGATGAACCTCAAGTGAGGGGATGAAGGGAAAGAGATTCGTGAGGCCCCATGGATATGGTGTTTTCCGAGACTGGTAACGCAACCGGTCTACATCCGCTTTGTTGTCCACGATATAAAAACTATTTTCTGCAAAATCCTGCCCTGTTGCCCTCCTTCGATTGTTAGGGTTCGAGCATCAAGGACTTCAAACATATATGGGAACTACTTTATATTTTAACTGAGGAGTTTTTGAAAACCAACTAAGTCATCTATTCTCCACATCCCCCGTAATAGCTTTAACTGCACCTTTAATGGAGAAACAAATGCACGCTCATCCAAGGCTCTCGAAGACTGCACAAACTTCCGACCAAACACACGAAAGAACTGATCCTAACGCTGCCGGGATTACCTCATGATTCATGAGGTAGATGGTAATGTCTCGTTGAGGTTCGACAATCAACATTTCCCCAGTGGACAAATATCGTGACTTTGATGATATTTCTACGTACCAAGCTGATGCGACAGAAACTGTTTCCGAAATGCCATCGGATGTGCGAATGAGCGTGCTAACTTCTTGTTATTTTCGCTTTTGAGAAGTGACATGACTTGACATCGACGCTACATACCCGAATTTGCCTCTTGTTGTGCTGCTATCGAATGCAAAACGATGTTTGCAGAAAGCATTCAAGTGTTGTCCTATTTTTTTTAGTCATCGTGGCTGCATAAATTGTGACGTATTTTTTAGAAAATAACGCTGACAAACAATAGCTACAATTATTCGCCCTCACCCGATTGAATTCTTCACCCCGTAGTTTTATTCATTGCATCTTCAGTAGCCTTTTCAGCCAGGCTTATTTGCATCCCCTGAATTAATTACGAAGGATTTTGACTGGTCTAAATTAATGTTCCGATCTGGAAACTCATTTGTGTGCGCATCGAGAATGCTGCATAACATTTTTTTTTATTGGTATTCCCTGGCGTATTCATTATGTTAAAGCCCGAGAAGCAAAACCAGAAAAGAGCCACTTTAGAGCCTACTCCTCGCTCAAGGAGCTGACTTCTTTCCCCAGAGTCGAAGTAAGGAGAGATCGGTCCTCTCTTTTCCCGACGGATAGTCTGATCCCTTAATTTTGGACTTCACCGCAGCTGGAATCCCGCATAACTGACAATTTTGTAGAACGTATATTGAACATGGTCATCGATGTCCTATTTAATTGAACTGCCCTGATCTCTTCTGTCTTTCATAGGAACGGCAAAAAACTGCATGAAAAGTAATAGGATGCGTTTCCGGTCGTATAGTCTTATGGCACGAAGATGCAACGTAAAAAGACGAACCTTCTGGCGTAAACAACGAGTAGTGACGGGATTACGAACTGAACTCCAACGCCAGGATAACTACCGGTAAGCGAGGCTAGCATGAGCACGTCATCCGTAGCGAGTGCGATCAGTGTTGGGAATGCAATAACTGCTGTAAGAATTACATGTCTCCTCCACTGATGATGCGTCGTTCCGTCTCTGTGCTCCTCACTTGATGTCACGCTTATAGGTGCTTCCTCCTCATCGTAGTCTTCGAGAAGACGACCTTCTTCATCTGTTCTCCTGCACTTTGCATCTTTTTAAGATGAAACACTGGCTGGCAGAGGTATTCTATGATGAACCAGCTTCTCCTCATCTCCTCCTGTTTTGATGCCAAAACTACATTAGAGGTATTTCTTACCATAAAATTTTCGAGGATCGGTAACACACTGTATTTAATAGTAACCTTTGCGGAATGCCCATCTAGTGATATTTTGTAACGAAAGGTGTCTTTAAATACAACATCAAATGCAACCAATAAAACGGTGACATCGACTTTCTGTTCTTTGGTACAGCACTTTCATATCTGCCGCATTCGAGAGAGTTTTCTCATCATTCATTCTGATAACTTCTTGGCATGAAACATTTTAGCTGATAGTGTATGCAATCAGTACCCTCACCTTTCCTATTCCACAAAGCCCCGAGTTCGGATATCACAAATTATTATTAGCAATCTCAAAAGAAGGAGAAAGTAAACTCTCACGTGGTTACAGTCGAGTTGATCATTTCGAATAGAACGGTGAGATTGTTGCTGAGTGTATTCGCTACTATCGGATAGTTGGTAGTTAGTGTGAAAACGGGAAACAACGTTAAAAAATGATTCAAAATTGCATAAAACAACGAAGCACTCGTTTCATCGTGTAAAAAATTCAACGTATAAACATCGAAAACATGTTGAAAAGCAAATGCCCCGGTCAACGATAGAGCTATATAGAAGATCAATACCACAACGTAAACGGCAAACAATCCAATCGAGATACCTCTTTTGTTTCTGCAATCAGCACTCATATTTGACTGTTAATGGAGAGGGTATCAGTCTACTTGTCTTATAATGACGATATGTCAAATAGGAACAACAATTCACTAATCAATCCATGTGCATATGTAATTCTTCAAATAAATTCCAAAATTTAGTGCATAATGTGCAGTAATAATGATAAAAACAAGGTGGAAAAAAAACTTGACATCAGGCATAATTTCAGTGAAAAAAATACACTGAATTCAAAACCTACGCAAGATTTTAAAACAATAAAAGAGGAAAAAATAAAGGATGAACGAAAAAAAAGCTGAACAAAAATGTTCATACCTCATAGGTGTTACAATAGCAGGCAAGCTATGTTGACACATGAACGCGTACACAGTAGTACCAAATAATGAGCCGAAACCATTAAAATCGGCGATCGGAGGCGATCCTTCAGCGCCGTCTCGTATTAATGAAAGCGATGCGAGAAAAACCATTAAAATGAACGCTGCAAAGATTCACCTCATAAAGAAACGACGAATCTAGCCAGTTAACTGACTACCTCAAAGTTGGATAGCTTGGCCAAAAGTGAGATGGCTGCCTTTGATAATATTATAATGGATGGTCGACGCCCTCAGTATCTACGCCCTACGTTCTTACAATTTAGCCAAGAATTATTATAAAATATCACAAAGACGAGAATGTATCAGCAAAAAGCTTTCTTTTAGGTCATTTTCAGCTGTCACGTTAGCAACATTCGACTAAAAACCCTCCCTGAAGACAAAGGAGGAGAGAGGCAAGACTAAAGAAAAGATGAATGGTCCAGATATTCATCAGCGTATACGTCGAGTTATCCATTCACCTTCTCCCTCCCATTTCCGAATCATGCAAGCAATTCGACAGATATGAAGAACTAATTTAGATATTGATTTTTTTCGGTAGCATGAAATACCAGAGATCCGTGATGAAAGCTGTCAAAAGAAAACAGTGTTGTGAAGGAGGAAAGAAGAATTTTTTTTTTTTTCATAAAATACTTCAAGAAATTTTCTTGCGGAACAAATTCCCTCCCATCTCTGCGTTCTTTCCTTCCCCATCACCTTCAACCCCTCCTCTCTTTTCATTCGTTTCTGCTGAGCATAAAAGCACCCTCAGCAATACTCAACGAAAATATGGACGAACCTAGCCACCTGCAAATCGATGTTGAAAACTGTAAATATTTAGTACGAGTAACACCAACAAGTACAAGAGGAGTAACGAATAGTGCAAATAGAACAACGATAAGTCGATAGACGTTTATACGGTTCAACACCAACGGCCATCCGCTTTGACATTCTTGATCCCACGCTTGTGAACTCGCATTCACTGATGAGCTGCAATATAGATATAAAGTTCATAAGAGAACTGAGGGACGAGAGGGGGAGGGAGGGGAGGGGGAAGGGGGAGGGGGAGGAGGAGGTGAAGGAGACATTACGAATTATTGAGACTGGGGTAATGACATGAAATTGTTAAGCATTGTTTTGAAGCGATGGAAATATTTTACGTATATCAAATCTTTTCAATGAAACATGAAAGAATTGATGTTTCTATGAAGTCTTTCAACTGTGCAATTTTTTTAAAGCAATTCTCTCAATTAGATACCAGATGATATTCATGATCGACTTCGGTACCGTAGTTGAATAAATTGAGAGATCACCAAATAAATAAATTGTTAGCGTTGCATAAGATGCCATTAAACCAGTTCGACCGAGAAAAATCCTCGCCATTTCACTCTAAAAAAAAAAGTTGAATGAATAAAGAATACTTGAAATAAAAATATTGATTCTCAATAATTGTTTGTGATGAAAATAATAGCTAAACTGTTTTCTACTACTTCAATGTTTATTTTAAGGTGAATCGCCGTTGAAAGAAACCAAGGGGTGCATTATCGATTGCATTGCTGAAATATGAATAAAAAACGAATAAAAAGCAAATATTGAATGAAAAAGTGGATATTTTAGAAGAAAGAGTGGCAAGAAACTTTATAGAAAAAGGTAATAACACTTCAAATCTTTGGAATAAACCAGCTATCGTTCACAACGGAATTGTAGATATGAGGGCAACACGAGGCTAACGAATAATAGGGGAAGGCTACCACATGAGGTAAGAGGATGAATGGGTAGGGGGCTATGCTTGATGAAGCAACAGAACGGATGCAGCATACCACTTCAATGCGTTGTTTTATTAAATAAGGATTCCTGTCATCGGTCGACGAGGACATCGATTCACCACGACGACAACTCGTACGCAGCTTTGCTGCATTCGCAATTGCCATGCTTTCGACCACGAACGTTGCACATATGTAGCTTAAATGAACAAAATGAAGTAGGTACACAACTGCCGCTAAGAAACTACGGCCATCATACAACGTAAAGAAAGTGAAAATTTTTTCAAATAATTACCTAGTCTGGCAGAACAAGTTACGATCGACATTATAGACGTTTGCACGATTTACACTACAGGTAAAATGCGACTGGTATGCACCAGAATTTGGAAGAGACGATTGACCAGTACTGCATTAAAATTAGAACATCATGAACTATGGAAGTATTAAGATAGCTTTTGCTGCACATTTTTTCATCTGGAAGATTCCATATTTTCCAATTTTTTGAAACACATTTATACCACATAAGTTCTTTAAGGCTATGAGATCAACGACAGTGTAGCTATCGCTTAAATTATGCTAATTCAGCATACGCAACGAGTCAGTTACTAAGAACGATGTCTAAGGAATCCTTGGCAACTCACCTGATGATGCATGATATAAAGGTGATGGCAATGCTGAGCACATATCCAGCCGTTTGGAATGCTTTCGGAAGGGCAAGTGCACCCGTACCAATGATCAGATTGAACACAAACAAGAAACCAATCTACAAAACACAGTTTTTGCATTCTTCTCAATTTTTGCATAAAATACAGCCAATTTTAATTACGGCAAATGCATAATACGATTAAATACTTCAATAATTTTTGCATAGTCTCCGTTTCTCGCTAATAAACTGCAGAAATGCTTGCATTGTTTGAGTATTCATAGGTCAAGAGGCAATATGCGAGAAAAAAAAATTCGTAAGCAGATTCACCTGCACGCTGAGTGAGATTAGCTAAAGTGGATCGCATGATCAGCCACTAAATCAGTCGGTAATTACCTACTTAAACATTTACTACAGCCGACTGTCACTGTTGAATGGTCTGCGCTAGTGAATACATTACGGAATACAATCTCACAAGGACGCTGAGATTAAAAGATCAAAAACACGATTGCCTTTTGCAATAAAAGTTATCAACACTTCACAACATTACAGTAACCTTCATATTACTGCAAAATCTGTCGCAGATATTTATTGGAACATTGCACACCTATTACCAACGAAAGTCCACCTACCGCATTTGAATAATTCATGTCTCTCTCAATCTGTCCTTCAGCCATTGTCGTTAGGTGCGATGAAAAATAAGACAGTGGAATTATTATTTATGTCGTTTTGCAGATATTTCGTAGATCCAGTGCTACACATAAACCTCAAGACAACCACATATAAGCAGTTTACAATCGAAAGGTTTAACAACCACTGCAACGCAACCACTGAACCACACTCGGCACACTACCGACGGTTTCCATTAGCGTCGTCGTCTAACTGCATTGCATCCGTTGTGTTTCTATCTCTATTTCCTATTCTCTATGTAACCTGTCTAACATCGTTGGGTGATTACATAGAACGAACTACGCAATTGCGTGAGACACATCAAACTACAATTCAAAGAGAGTACAATTTACACAACACAGTTGTTTTGCGGAGGTTGCTTTCTTCTCGAGTTCAGTCATCTTAGCATCCAATAGAACAGGTTGACAGGTCGATCATTGAAATGCTAATTGAGGTGGGAATTATAGGAATACATTTTTGAATCCCTATAAAATTGTTCACACGTACTTATATTTTGATCCCTTTGAATCTAAAGGATGCTAATACCAAACTACTAAATACAAAACTTCCGTCTGATATGTAAGATGATATTGGCAGAATAAAAACGACTGAAATTTAAGGTACAGTAATCGAATGTAAGAATTATTCTACACGCTTGGAAGTATTGAAATACTTACATTCGTAAAGGTGTTGCTATTATTTCAAAATGCCTGCCGAATCGATCACATCAAAAATGTTACTTCCCAACACTGAGGGTAACCTAAGGGCAGATAGAAGCACGTCAATGTGTGCTTTTTAGAGACGATGTTCGTCAGGTCACCCACACTCAAGATGACGAGGCCACTGATGCGTAGGTGATGGCAATTTGTTTGTGTTGAAATTTATTATTTTTATTTTTTATTTACTTATTTATTTATTTATTTCAATGAACATATTTATTTATTTATTTCAATGAACAGAGCATTCATTTCGAATACATGTCTCTTCATATCGCTTCCACCTGCTTTGAGTCAATGCCTCTCTGGTCCACTTGGCTCATGTGGTCAGCCTCTACTTCTTGCAGGTTGGTCGCGTGAAGGTTAGGGCTTAGGCTCGTCTCCTGCTCGTCGGATGCTGACGAACTGATTCACCATCGTTCCCCCTATGATTGTCTGGACTTGTTCCGTCGCCCTTGTCCCGGTGAGGGTGCGGGGCGGGGTGGCTCGGCTGAGCGGAGCTAACATTTCTGGTCGGAGCTTCACAACCGACCGCGCAGTAGACAAGGCAAAACGATGAATGTGTGTTGAAGTGCTTAATTAAAAGTGAGCTTGACCTTCCGAAATCTCCTCGTTGAATCACATGGATTATAGCGTAGAAAGCAGATGGGATTTGCTTAGGGATACCGCTTATAGATGTCACTTATAAATTCTGGGACAAACCACACATGCAAAAAAAAAAAAAAAAAAAAAAAAACTGAAGTGTTAGAGTTATTCCACGAATTTCTTGAGAAATATACAATCAGCACATACAATAATCCGAGTGAATAATACAGCAGGCTAATTAGTTTCCTTGAGTAGGAAATGTTCTTTAGAACAAAAGTTCTTCTTCCGGATAGGAATTTCATTCTCAAAAGAACCAAAAATTAGAAGAAGATAATTGATGACGAAATATCAATGATGTGGTAGTGTGTGTGTGTGTGTGTTTTGTTCACTTGCAAATAGTATACTCTGCCGACCAAAAAAAACGTTTTTAAACTGTAGTGTAATTGTTAGGTAAAGTAGGAAGAAGGACGGTGCTCTATGAAAAACAGATCGGAGATCGGTGTATCATTTTGATCGTTAACGTCGCATCTACTCACATGCCTTGACGAAAACGTAATATCTGACTCTAGAGCTTTCTCAATGGTATAGCTTTATCTATCCCTCATATAATTTTATATATTTAAAAGCACAATCATAAAATTATTCTATTCTTATTAAATGCTTGAAAGAAAGTCTTTCATTCTATATAAAATAAAATTGAATTTAAAAAAAAAAAGAACTGAAAGAACTAAGAGATTTCACTTCGAGAACCATTCAAAATTCCGCCCTGCCCATCCCCCCACCCCCATTCTATCTCTCTCTACATCGCTGCTTCAGTATTTATCATCCAGGCGACATAAGTGCGCTCATATGATTTCTGATCAATGCAACGAGAGTGTACAATTCTAGTGGCACAGGTGGGTACGCATATGTATGCACCATTGTAAAAGCATTACACTTTTGTTGTCAGTGTAAAGAAGATGACAGAGTATTTCCATTCGTATTCATATCCGCATTTCTATTCGATTGCAAATGTTCTGTCATTATCAACGCTAATGATTGTGGCAATAGATGGAAACGCTAGCTCTAGCTTTGCTTTGAAGTTCTCTCTGTTAGAGGGCATCTTTTAGGCTACTCTAGATAAAATATAACAACAATTTCACGCATAAATCTTCTAAATTCTTGTTATTTTTAATGTGTACTCGGCAAATTGCTAGACGAAAACGATGAACCAACTGCCTACGTGTTGCACTAAAAAAATATTTCAAAAGCAGCATGAACAACCCGGAAACTAATTTCAACGAAGAAGTTGAAAGAAATGGAACTGCTGTTATAAGGCGAGAGTAAAATTCACCTAATCCGCTTAAAGTATTCAATTAAACGGAAGCTTTATAGTCATTTGATCCTTTCGTTCACGATTTTCACTAATTCCAACTTCGTAGAAATTGACTTCCCACACATAAACAAAATGCAATCGTTAATAGCAATGCTTTCGCATCCGTGACAACACTATTGTTAGATTTCATGAAAGCATATGCATCTACTGTCAATAAAAATTAGGAGTGAATTCATGACACCCGTCTGAATAGAACGCAAGAGATGGGGAACGAGAGGGGTTTGGTGGTGTGCTATAAGATTAGAGAAGTGATTGACGATCGTTTGTGGTGTTCGCTTGCAATCTCTTTCCGAATTGTCTTTTCGCTTGATGTAATGTAACATATAGGAAATTGCTGATGTTCTTTCTTTACTCTGCTTGAACCTCGGTAATAACTTATATATTTTTCAAAAATAACTTACATTTTGAGTTCAGTTAAAGAAACAGTTACATTTAGGTACGCTGCCACGAGAAGAGAACGAAAACTATACGAATCTGTTATTAGGAAGAAATTACAAAAGCTATCCAAAGACTTTGAATTGTTTCCGTCTTTAGAAATGTCCTAAAGCCTTTCGTCGACAAAGGGGAAAATCAAGAAAGACGAACGGAGATGTTTCATCCTTAGCTCAAGTTTCACAAAGTTGATGATCGTAATAGGAGTTCTATAATGGCAATTCTTGTTCCTCTTCCTTACTATTATTAGTATCCATCTGCCTTACTATAAGAAAAAAACCACGCGCTTATGTGGTATATCATTCGGAAAATTCTATTGCGTTTGCTAACATAAGAAAATCTTTATGTCTATTGCAATTATTCCGGAAGAATCCCAAAAAATCCTAAAACTTGGCATTCCCATACTAAATATGTCGGCTTGCAGATTAGTTGAACATTTTGGTGGCATTATATATGCAGGCGGGTTTATGGGAAGTTGAATGAAAGTAGTAACGCTTACTTCAAATGGGGCCGGTATAACAAGGACGAAGAGGATAGACAAGGGACGGCGTGAATTAATAAGATATTGCGCTCCTCCCCTCATTCAATCCTATCGAAGATGAAGCAATGCGATATGTCACCGCTCTAAAAAAAAATTCCATAAAAAGAAGGAAAATTTCGGTTTGGAATGTGGAGTTTTGCTGCAGATTAATGTATAAATCTCGTGCTGATAGCTATGCAAGGTGTCTTTTGAGCTGTCTGAACAATAGGAATGCTCAGTGGGAAATCTAAATAATGAAATTTACTATTTGTGCATACGAAGTGAGAGGGGGGAGAACTAAAAAGACGTAAAGATAGTCGTTATGGCACGAGAAGGGAGTGTTTTGAAGCAAGAGGGGAAAGTGGCCTCATCCTCTCCTGATTTAAGATGGGAGGAGAGAGGAGGGAAGAATCTGTTATTACTTTGCACAAGATTACTTGTCTTGCATCCTTTTTTGTAGGTCCCATTCTAATATAAAGTGAAAACAGCCAGCTGTCCCCAAAGCAACTCTATATTAGATTCGATGACCTTGATAATCTCAATACAGAAGTAAATATTATCGGTTCAGTTTGCATGTGACGACCTCGCTCGCAGAGAAAAACGAGCATTGTAAATAAACATGCGCCGAAGTGATCGCCAATACGCAACAGATACAATGGAAAAGAGAATGAGATTGCAAAGTGCAACGCGATGAAGTGGCACAGGCAGGCAGGCGGAGCGGCTGGTTGGTTGTGTGGTGCATCCGGTTAGGGCAGTTCATGACGCAGTGTTTTGGCATCGTTGGCAACCAACGAGAACATTGGACGGCTTCGTCGAGTGTTGACAGCCGCGTGCCAACACATTTGTTTCGAAGCATCGCGAGGCCATCATACATCCGAACATTCAACCAACGGCAGACGAATCTCCACACACAGTCGTCTGCGGCCGTGGGAATGTTGCTTGAGGTGCATCACACAACAACTAGAGCGCATTCGAAATAATTCAGTTCGAATGGAAGGCTGCTTTTGGCTAATGCAACCTCAAATATCATACTTCGAGTTGGTTTCCTCCTCCGCTGTAGACACTTCGAGCGGTGTTCCACGGCGCAGCGAAGTGCTACATCTGCTAGGTGCATCACGGTGACGTTTCCATTGAGCCATTTTTGAGATCCCCATCTAAAAGTGGCTGATGTAAACTTGATACAAATGAGATGCGTTTGCGATCCTGACAGCGGAAGTGACAGGTCACTGAACCTAGTTACGAGGTTGCACGGAATGTTTCACTGACAGCCAGGAATAGCTAGAGAAGTTGAAAGCATTATATGTATGTATGTATGTGTGTGTTGTGTATGTATGCGTCGTGTGCGTGTGGTACGACGGCCGTGTTGTGTGGCAACTTGTTTGCGCTTTGGCCGGACATATAACGTTGAGACGAGATGGCGTGTGCTCCGAAACGAGAGTGGCGTGCAGCGAGCGCTGTCAGCAGCGAACGCGCCCCCTCAAGTGGAAGGCGACGCGGTGCGTTGCGCGACTTACAGCAACCTATTTATTTTATCGTCGACTCCGCAACACGGCGGTGATTTAGATGTGTGGCTTATTTGTAATGGATTCATCATCGAAGCAACTCGTCCTCGATTCCTTACCTGCAAGAACTCGAGCTGCATTAATACCGTCGTTTCAATCACCTGGTCAGACAACGATGAGAAATGAGGGTAAACAAGTATTCGGTTTCAATATCCACTTAATAGTTAACTATCTCAGTAGTTTTCTATATTTTCATTGAAGCGGAACGAACCGTTATGATGTTGCCACTTGGTTAGCGCTAGGTTTTTGGGTCTGCACATAAACGATTCACTCACTGTTGATGGTTCCTTCACTTATTTAATCCCAAAGTTGTATCGATGAGCATCGATGTTAAACCTGAGGAAATACGACCTAAGCTGTTGTACCACAGATTGTTAGAGTGTGGCCAGAGACGTTCCAGGTTCGGGAAGTCAGAGGTTTCTAGAAACTGACCTAGTGTGGTAAGAGGCATTCATAGATGTCAGCGTGGTCTAAGAGATGGCCAGACCAATTTTAGGATGTCTGAGGTCGGACGCTTTACCAAAATACGTAGAACGTACTTGTGAGTATCCCCAGATGAAAAACCATACTGTTTACCAGCGCCTTCAGCAAAGATGCCGAGTATCATTAAAACTTCACCTTTTCAGTGCCCGCAGTTACACAATTTTTTGAAGCTTCATCCACCAGGAAATGATATCCCTCCATCACCTGCAGGTTACGGTGCTCTTAAGGTTGTCTCCAGGCTGACATATGCAGCTATTTAAAAACTGTTATGAGCAGTTCTTGTTTTTATGACTGTATCGTCTATAACTTGACCATACTTCATGACGGCACGCTTAACGGAATGCCTAATACGACTCGTTGCTGTACGATAAAATATGGATCAGTCTCCTTCGCAGCCTAACGCTTAGGTGGATGTTGTGATGCTTTTCCTGCATTTCATCTATTTCAACTTATACGAATATATCTCTAATGATGCCGTCCACTGTTTGCGGTACCTGTTTGAGTGAGGTTGCGTTTTTCAAAAACCGCTCGATTAGTCGACGTCTGGAATTTTGGTTTTGGTCCGATATCAACGATTTTTATTTGTCATATATGCTGCCAGTTTGAAGAATTGCGTATTTTTGTTGATTGCCTTTTATTGCCTTACCGCCTTCAAAATTGGCCTGTACGCTTCGTTGCTGAGTGATAATTGGCCGAAGGATGTTCACCTAAGGTAGATATTTTCCATTCGCTATGATTTTGCCATCAGGAAGTATTGTTACAATTGCAACGTCATTAGCAACAGTTGCTATTACAGCCTGCTACGTATCGCCGAACTGTTTTATACTCATACCAATGAAATTGAACCAGTGTTCGTATTTAATGTTTCTTCAGTTGGAATCCATGGAAAATGGGCGGCGAGGGGAGGGGAGAGTGGAGAGGAAGGCGAATAAAGTTTGGTGCCCATGCAAACGAGGGAGGGGAGATTTATGCAAATCTGTGCCCATTGATTGAGAGCTTGTAACAACAGAGCAAGCGTTAAAGTGAACTCGAATTGCGTGATCAAACATATTTGCATAGAAATTCTTGCTCATTCGTTACTTCAGTGAACACAACAACGTATATATTAGGTGATTTGGTAAGACAGCGAAATAAGGAACCATTCGATAAGTTTTTACAGAATTACATAAATATGCAAATTTGGTCGGCTTGGCAAACATATGAGTGATTCGAGCGGTTAAATGCGAATTTCATAAGCAGATCACCGATGCACGGACACACACCTACATTAAGAATTTGCTTCTCATAGAATTTTTGATGTTCACTACTCATTGGTGGCATATGTTCCATTAATTAGGCTGCTCTGACCTTGTGGCATAAGGTAATCATTTAGTAGTATTGTTGTTCTAGTCATAAGGTTGACGTCAGTGACAATATTCCCAATGCGCTACATCAAAGTGCTTATAGAACTTATTGTGACTCCTCAAAAAGATCTACCTATAGTTCATGCCTTGTATGGTGGATATTCACTCTTGAGCGTATTACTTTATATTCTATTACGTCATCGAACACCATCTATGAGAGTTGAGCTGTATGGCGACATATTGATAGCCACATTTGTTCTACTACCTTGATGTTTTACATGCCGGAAGAAGTGATCACATTTTTCTTGCAGCTAGCTGGTAACATAACAGAAAACCTATTCCACTATTGTATTCATTTCTACGTTGCTATCAAATGGCAGTCTTCAGTGATCTCTTGTGTGCAGCTGTTACTTCACCGTTGGGATGCATTATGTTGCTATCGGTAGTTGCTTTTATTAGTCACGTCAATCGTATGAAATATGAATGACACAATAACTGAGCTTGATATATTCCATTGAGTGAGATTGAATTGTCGAGCAATCTGAGTGCAACTTTCAATAATTCTGCAAGAGTGGAAGCACAGTGAAAATTACAGAAAAATAAGAAGCGACGGCAGTTGAGGAAAAATTCAATCGGAAACATCTCTGCAAAATTGCAACGTCAAACGTTGCATCGATGTAACAAAAAGAAGAGGCAATCTAAACAAATAATAGACGCTGCATTAATTTTTTCATCGTGAGAATGTTTATCAATCCGATTATAAACGTCAATAGTATGAAACACATTTTAATATTATGTCGTTAAAAAGACCTCTAAAATAGCAAGTGGCATATTAATTTTATGCAATGTTGCATATTTGCATATATTTGAGTAAATGCTAAGTTTTCCGTTTACATATATGTACCGAGAGGGAAAGGAAGCGGATTTAATTATTTCAAGTCTGGTCTGAAATAAGTCTCCTCTTTCCACTAATCAGAAAGTAATTTATTCGTACTATGCCTAAACCCACCCGCGTACTGTACCTAAAATGCTGGCCTCGTCTCTGGATTTACTATTCTTCAGAAAACGTTGAGAAGTTAGCATATAACTCCATATCTTTAAACAAGAGTACTTATTCGCATAAGAACAAGGAAAACTATATATGAGTAATGAGCAGATCGAGAGTAAAGGGCAAAAAAAAAAAACAAGACAAGCCAGCGTAAACAGCTGAACACCGCTGGATTGGAAAAGAAGGTGAATGTGTGTAGAAGCTAAAAGAGGTATTCGAAAGAAAAATTCACCTCTCGGAAATTTAGTTCAGTGGTATTCAACATGATTGATGAATTCTCTGAATGAATGTCTAACTGCTAAAAGTCACTAATCCTTAATAGGAGAATAGGATGAATCATCTTCTTAGTGACAGCCGCTATGTTATCTACAGCAGTTAGCGTGTAAAGACACCTTCTGAATTGCTAATCGCTTAACGCAGTACGTTGCTGCCTATGCTATCGCTTTTGCTTTATGCACTGTGAATCATCCGAATATTGCTTTTAGCTAATGAATTCATTAGGCTTGTTTTGGAAGAATACCTTTCCGGATCTGATTCAGCTTAGGTGGATCTAACCAACTTATCCTGAAAGCGTTCGGCAAGGCGCTGAAATCGATATAACTCGTGCATTGAAGGAAATTAACACTATTTGTCAACGTGGAATGTAGATTTTTTCACGTTATACTAACGGCTGCACGGTGTTCCATTCGATTTGAGACAGTAAACAGTTATGCGCACAATTTCAATTGAGAATTTCTTCTGAGCTTATTTGCACACTGATCGTATTCAATAGTTAATTATTCATCATTTACAATTACCATCTTCACGTGAATATGCGATTGTTTTTTCTTATAATTCGTAAAGACTGAGCCCTTCCATTTGATTGCACCATCCCGATTGCTTCAAGAGCGAATATAATCGATCATTTTCAGATATTGTAGCTAAGCATATGTTACTCGCCACATTCTTGATAAGCTATCTTTATACAGTTATAACAAGAAACAATTAGCAAAACATAATTTGTACTGTACTATTATTTTTTACTGTTTGTGGGTAGATCTTCTAACTATGTCTTTGTGGTTATCACGCTTACGCGGTATAGCTACCGAGAACTAATAGAAGCCGTTTGCAAAGGATCAAATATTTCTATCTCTATATTGCTTATTCGAACGACAGCTTCGAAATTGTCGCAATTATTTTGGAATAAGCAAACAAGAAGTATTTGTCGGCAAAAAATTTTATAGTTAAGGCGATTTAGATTTCCAGCAGAAATATTGTCGTGTTGATGGAAATAGTGAGTGGGGTGAAAAAAAAAGAAGAAAATTGCCTATTACTAAACTTTAGTGTCAGTATTGAGCGTTGCGCGATGAAAGATCAATAGAAATTGGAGGATGAAGTTTTTTTATGATGGGATTTAATTTTTTAGTTTCTTGATTTCATTTTTTTTTCTGAAATAAACCTTGAAATAAGCTACAAAATTCGCAGTAAACCTAAAGATTTATTTTGATCGGGAAATTTCACTAAAAAATACGCTGGCATTTGCATTATTTAAATCATCAAATACAAAGAGCGATTAAATTAATTTTCATATGTAGAATTTCTCTATTCGATTATCTCTATTACTGCTGTGTTAAACTATAGTTTTATTCAAAATTTTGTGCGAGTATTTCTAATGTTAGAAAATAAAAAATAAAAGAGGAAGAAATTTATGGCGCAATTCGATCAATTGAATTTGATGCTTATGCGAGTAATAAATTGATTATTATCAATATAAAATTTCTGCTTAAGGTTTATATTAGTGCGTTTAGGCGTATTGTTTAACCTATTGTCGATGAGAGGAAATAACGCAGCTGATATTCGTAACAAGTGCACTACAAGCGGACAGGCGGCATATTGATTACCGCATTGCGCCTGCCAATGTAAACTGCTGCCTTTGCTGCCGCTTTGAATCGCAGCAGTTTGAAGTGTACGATGGTGGTTTTCTTCAGTGTTGTTTTTCTCGTCTCTTGCGTACAACAGTCTTCTTCTGCTGGCTGATTGCCACCCGCACTATTTGTGGGAAATTTTCTACTTTCACACTATGTGAAATTCCTTTTTTGAGCATAATTCGAAAATTTTTAACCGCTTTATTCACGAATTTACTTTCATTGTTTCTATGCACACATATTCACAACTAGAACAGCGCCGTCTTAGAGGGACTTCCATTGTGTGAGGTTGTCGATCCACGATGATCAAGAGGGAAAGGAGAGGGAGTTAGTGAGAATATGCTGTAGTAGATTTTATCACTGATAAGGGCAGTCGTTTACGAAATATTACTATTGCATCATGCCAAAACTAAACACACACCCACATCAAACAGTAAGTAATCTCGTTGAAAAGGTTTCTGTAATGCCCATACTGGGAGTGGAGTCGATGCGCACTCTGGTTGGAGTATACACAGCAGTGATGTGTTATTATCGATGAAATTGTTATGTGCGTTGAATTTTTAGCGTGATGCATGATTTCGTAACAAGTTGCCCTTATATTTGCTCTGAAATAAAGAACTCTTCCAGCTCGATAGTCAGGGGCGTAACTTCGTTTCAAAATTGGACGAGGATGGAGTGGGAGAGGCAACAGTTTGCCTTTAAGGATGGATGGGAGCCAGTTCGATTTTGGACTTTTGCATGGGGTTTTGAAAAGTGTGAAATAGAGGAGGAGAGGGGTTGGGCAGGACGGTTCTCTCTGTTTCCTTTCCTACTGCACCTCTGCGCGCGGTGATTATTTACTAGTTCATTGGATGCATTGTTGTTCTTGTTTTTCATTAAGTGGAATTGCATCTATGACGAGTTCAAAGTATATTGTGCAAGTCCATTACTATGACCATAAGTCGGTAAATTTCGTAAATTGTCATAAAACATGCATCGCAACAATGATACACCTTTCGTTTTTTTTTTCTTTTCTCTGGCTAATCGATTGCTTTATGAATTGCTAGAAAGTTTATTTGATTTCCGATTGAGGTATTATAATTGAATGTTTAGCACTAATCAACAATGAATTATTTTCACTTTGTTAAATATCTTAGTGGTACACTTTTCCACAGAGTTGATTAACATCACCGAGAAGTTAATTGAGTTCTAGTTCTTCGAATTTCATTCTGCGCTTCATATAAGTAGCTCACATCAAAAATGTATTTATAATCAAGATTTTCGATGCAATCGTTTCGTTTTTACAATCACATCTTCAAATCGATGAAAGCTTTCGTTGTTGATGATGCTTCAACAGATGGGACATATCATGCAAATATCCCCGATTTGATCGTTGAACTATCCACATGGGAATTCTAGAGGGAGGTGCAAACTGAAAGACATATTTGCAATAAGTTAAGCAAACGAATCCGCTGATAGCCGCATATCTGCATGCCATGTCATTAGCAGTAGCATAAGTCAGTTGCAGATCGTCATCAACATGCCTGGCTGACTGGTACACAAATACAGCCGGAACTCCGCTCATTACCCTATCTCATTAATGACTTACTCTCTCCCTCCTTTCTCTTCCTCCTTTATTTTCTCTCTTTTATTTTCTCGCTCACTCTCATCCCGATTTTTTGAAAAAAACAAAACATTTTGGTCATAAACATTTCATAACTCGTTCAGTGTTATCTCATCGAGTGCTTACAGGAAACCTATATTTGCAACGATAATACAGGGTGTATTTTTCGTTTTTCCTCATTCCGTATTTGTCATCCTCATTGAAATGAACAAAAGGGAAATGAGCGTTCAACGTGCTGAGCCGTGCCCAGAGTTATTACCAGCCGATGCTATTCCAACACCGTAAAATCGTTCCTCGTTCTACAATTCATATCTGAAAAATATTCTTTTTCTTCTCTATCATTTTCAGTGGTACTTAACTGATTTGATGGTTTACTTTCAATATCGAATCACTAAAGAACCTAGTGCAATATTTTAGTTCTTATGGGCGAAGTCATTTCAAAAAGCTATACGAGTTTCGCGAATAATCTATTCAGTGCACGTCCCTTGGATATTAGGTGAGAGGTAGTAGCTAACGAAGCACACTCATTGCTATTGTGGACTAGCGTCTTGCAAAGAGCAACTTTTAAAGATGTCACTTTTGTGCGGCAAAAAGAAGAGCGATGAGATTCTTGACAGTACGAGTGTTTCAGAAAATTCGAGGACGCAAATTAGGATCTCTATCATCCACCACCATCCCCCTCCTGTGAAATTCCAGCGTTCTATCCACGACACTAGGGCATTGTCCTTTTGTGCGACGTTCCATTAATCTTTTCACTATTTCGGCATAGTAATACAGTCTTTCTAGTCGTCAATGATTCCTTATGAAAGAATGTGCTGTCAAAATTGCAGCACTTTAGATGCGATTCGAGCGTTAACGCATTGTTAACTGAGATCGGATCAAGAATGAGATACATGCCGTTGTTGGACTCAAACGTTGGGTCTGCCTTTGGAGCTGCTTATCTACTAACGCAATGAACACATTCCCCTACTGCGGTTTAAGCCATCCATCTCGTTGTGCTAGATTTAAGTCGACTATATTTTTTACTATCTCTTCTTGTTTGTGATAATTGCTATTGTACATAATGCAGTGAAAATATTACGCATGTTCGTGAACACTTTTGATAATCGAATTTCTTGAGGCTGTACGACCGCACATTTCATGTTTACGTTGGATTTTATGGTGCAGCACATTTCTACGTCTAACAACAAATAAGCGGTTAAAATGAACTTCCTTCGCTTCACATTTTTTAAGGTGTTTCAATTTGTCTGTCTATTTGAAGAGGGCAACAGTGCTGCGCTCTTCCGAAAGGATGAGTGCATTCGTTGACCGGAGTGTCATGCTATATCTACGTCAGAATCAACCGTTTGTGGTATTTTATAAATTCAGATTGTCAACTTTCTACATATTGGCTTTTAGCAGTTTGTTCTTTTAACATCTTGGGCTCAGATATCGTCTTTTGAAAATTCTCTTCGTCTTTACCAGACTGTGCTTTCGCTTCTCTGCTCTTATCTCTGCAAAATACAGCAATTCCATAATCTCTCTTTTGAGTTTTCCATATGTTTATCGTTTCTTTCCATATTTCTTTTACCTATCGTTTTGTTTGACTGTCCTTATATCTCTCTTATCTCTCGATTTCTCATATGTCTGTCGTTTCTTTTAATTTTCAAAATATCTCTCTTTTTCTTCGTTTTTTTCTTTGTGTATGTTCTTTTCTTTGTTTTTTTTCATCCATCTTTTCTTTGACTTTTCTCATTTCCATCGTTTCTTTTCATTTTTCCTGTACATTTAATTTCGTTTGATTTTTCTTGTATCTCCCGTTCCCCTTGATTTTTCTTATGTTTGTAATTCCTTTTGTTTTCATTGTATCTACCGTTTTTGCATGTCATTTCGTCCAACTTTTCTTATATATTTCTTTCAACTTTTGTTACACCTGTTGCTTCTTTTTTTTCATCTTGTGGCTGTTGTTTTCTTGTATATTTCTTTTCGTTTTTCTTATGTCATTCGTTTCTTTTGCATTATTCTCGATTGATTTGTATGCTGTAATTCTTTCATTAATCTCTCAAACTAGCGGCCATCTTTGGTTCCCCTAAACTTTTCAATCTATATATTGTTCTGTTTTTCCTCATTTATGCATAGGTCATCCAGATCTATTTATGTACCCGAATTCTCGTGATTACGCTCTCAGTGTGCTTCGAGAGCGTAAGCTAGCGTTGGTGTCGACCTTTCTTGCAAATTTCCGACGTTCGAGATGCTCAATTTCATTCGAAGTCAATAATGGGCTAGCGAATTCAATAGATATTTACATTTATATGGACAGTAATTTTTGCTCAGCAAAGTTCTTATTATAGGAAGTTTTAGCAGCAAAATACCGTTCTTATTTTAACAGCATTAGAACGAGCATCACTGCCTTAGATATAGGTAGTAAGTAGGTAATACTAATATTGTTGGGTCGATGCAAACACTTATAAGTGGTGGTAGCATTCACAAGTGGTGGTAGCATCGTATCGTATTGTTATTCGCAGTAGCCAGCAGTAAGCAGGTGGGGTTTGGTTGTTACTAGAGCGCATATGGATTTGTAAGCGTCCTTGTGGCAATGGTACTAGATGCTACTTGTAGGAAGTCCAAGTTATTCTTATTCTGTTTCCTCTTAATCTCACATACGTTCAAATCCTCAACAGTTTGGCTCATTGGCTTGAATTATCTGAGCCTAGCAATGGAATACCAAATGTGAAACAGATGTTTTTCGTTTTCTTTTTGTGTTCTCGTCAGATTTCATTATTCTTGTCAAAGTTTAGAATCTTTTCAGCTAGATTTTAGTGACAGTGATGTATTTATCCCTTAGTTATATCCTATTTTATGGGTGGTTTATTTTTCAGATCAGTAGAATGTTTCACTGCGTGAAGTGCGTTTTAGTGAAACGACTCTAAAGCGATGTCACCTCACTGAGCTTCATAACTATAGGGCATCGATTAGTGAGCGGAATTGGTGGGGTGGAAGGTGGAAGGAGGGAGGAAAAGGGAGGAGGTATGAAAGATGGCGATGAAAATATGGCGCTAACGAAGATGATAAGACCGGAGGCTATTTAGAGGGGTTGTTTTTCTTTTGGCGTTGTATAAAGCTGCTTAGCTGTTGATCACATGCATACAAATATGCACACACACACATGGGATGACGTAAGCAAGCCGTTGTGGATGTGTTTTGGTGTGCATCTCATTTTGCTTTTTCTAAGGGCCAATATCCCAAAATACCAACTGCTGTGCGTAATTAATACGTAACTTGCTGGCCATATGCCATATGGATTGATATCGCTTATTGGGATTTCCTCATGCATATTTCTCGTTTTGTTTTTCTTCCTACTTCCGGTGTTAATTGTGCAACCGTTCGTTACATGTTACATTTGCCGTCTATTTGGTATCAACCTTATCTGGCTTTTACTCCGCGTTATTCCTGCCAGCAAGTTGAAATTAATTTTCATGCTCTCCTACTCTAAATCAATTCAAAAAATTTAATTTAAAGGAGCGATCTAACGTTACTTTTGGTTCTTTGCATAATGCGTTGTTATAACGAGGCAAAAGACTATCTAATGTGAAGCGTTTCTCGTTCATCTTTTTTAAAATAATTAAAATGCTAAGTTCAGATATAAATTTTACTAAAAGTGAACTGCATCGAGCTATGCTTCCTACTAGTTATTTTCTTAAGCAAAGTTTCATCGATTAAATTTCACAATATTTAACCCTATTAGATGGGTACATTATTTCTATTCGTTTATGGTGAATGAAAAAGTTATTGTTTTGCTTTCTATGATTCAATAATTTTTTTGAATAAAATAGAGACAGTTTTCTTTTACAATTTATGTGTGAAAATATTTCGATCGACTATAATATTATGAGAGGATATTTGAATTGTTTGATTTGCACATATAAGGCTATCAGTAAGTTATGTTTATGGTAATCGTCGAATGGCAATTCCTCATTGTTGATGATCAAATAGCACAAGTAGCTGCGGAAGAATATTTTTTGCAAAAATGATTTGCTTTCTAAGAATTGCTCACTTTGATTATTTATTTCGTTCGCTTGTCAAGCAGCAGCTTCCATTGATGCGTTGGCGTTGTGCTATTTGATTGACAATGTTGTGTTACAACTATAAAGTAGTGCTATGAGTGAAGTGAATCTCAAATATAAGTCCTTTTTTTTGATATACATAAGGTTTTTATTAAGTTATGCTGGTTTAATGGGCTCCTATTTAGGGATTTGAAACGAACAACATAGAGGGAAAGGAAACTATTTTGCACAGGAGAGATTTAATAGTGCCGACTTTTAATGTTCACTTATTATAAGGAAAATATGCGAAAGAGAATTTTTAAGGCGTTCCTTTCAAATGCATTATAAGTAGATGCGACAACTTTACATTGTCGATGCGATTGTTGAGTGAATGCAATTCTTTTTTCTTTTTTTTTGATATTATAGGTAAAGTTCCAGTTGTACATAGTTCACACTACCGTACTAGTATATCGCAAACGCTTTAGTATGCGTTACAATGTTGGAGCTAAAATTTCTTCGGCTCTATTTTTCAATAGAGATAAGAACGATTAGATCGATAGTGGCACAATGAACTATCGGCAATAGCAAAGTGAACTAGTATTTGAATTAGCTAATAACATAGCGACTAAGAAATTGCTTCGTTGAATATGCCGTCCGAATATGAATAGTGCATTTATGTAAAGCACTTTTCGAAAATTTTCCAGCATTTGATCGTTTGCATTTGTTTATTCGTCATCATTAAATCGCAATTAAGAGGTAGATTTATATCTATGGAATTTCTCTATCTTTTTATTAGTGCTGTTGACGTCGTTTTGTCTGCAAATTTTAAACGAAAGCAAGAGAGTGTAGGAAAAAGAAAGAAAGAATGAGAGTGAGTGAGTGAGTGGGTGAGTGAGTGAATGAATGAGTGTGCAAATACGAAATTCTCAAAATAAAACAATTTCATTTCTTTATTTTTTTTTTTAATTTTTTCCATTTTATTTTCTAACTGCTAGAATCCTTTAAATGAATTGAATGAAAAAAAGTTTTCAGTCGTTGTTCTAAAGCGATTGCTATTGAATTATCCAAGTTGTGTAGCTATGAAGTGAATTCTGACGCATATCAAATTATGTGCACCAGTCGATGATGGCATCAACACAATTGATTTCTACCAATTTATCATTGAAGCTATTCATAGCATTGGTGGTTTGTTCTGCAATTAGTTAACGCAAACAATTGTTACGCTACAATAGACAAGATGCATTGCTTTGGCTAGCTTCACAGCTTCGCAGGGAAAGGGGGGGGGGGGGGGGGGGGGGGGTGGGGAGGGAGTTGAGGTGAGGGGGACTAAGGGGGTGTGTCATCTGAAACCCTATGTCGGCTTAATGGAGTCTATTTTGTTAGCGTTTGATTTACTATGACAAACTTGCTTTAATTTATTATGCTACGAATTATTCCTCTTCTGTCCATCTCATCCTTACTTTGTGTAACAGTTTGAGCTGAATTTGAGCTGAAGATGTTAGAGGTGCCGTGAGCTCATTGAGAATTCTGCCAGCCTTCCTTACTCGAAACCTAGGCTATGAACACCTGTTCTTGTGTTAATGTGTTGATTTTCTCGCGAAGTGCGTTGACTTCGCTAAGATCTAATGCGACTCGTAATTCGTACACGCAATTTTTTACCCCTTCAAAGTGTGCCTCTTTCCAAGTACCACCTAAGACGTTGGTTGATCGGTGATATTTTCATTGAGGATCCGAAGTTAAGCGACTTGATTGCAGTATTGACGTTCGACGCTTTATATTAAAAATGGTGACGATGAAGAAATGTAAAATTGCGAGTAAGTAGGTGGTGATTATTTGATGTTGGATGATTGCAGAGCGGATGATGCCAGATGGTCAGCTGGAGGAGTGTTCGCTTCAAAAGAAACAACCCAGCGCCGCATTAGCACTCTTAGATGCAGCTGCTGTGCAGCACCAATCGCTCGTCAGCGGTTGCTCTCGTATCCGGTTAGTTGATTTTCATCAACTATTATTGCAACATTTTTTTTCCATTCGAAATGAGATTTTATTGTGGAGAATTTAGCAATGAAACGAGAAAGATTATGCTTAGAGAGTGAAATGAAATTAGCATCTTCAGATGGACTAATTGGGTGTGAGTCTAATACCGCTGTGGTTTGATTAATCGTTAAAATTAGGCAATAACACTGTGGTTGATCAGATTATAATGCAGTTGCTGAACCGTATAGATCTGATCTCTACCTCTTTCACTATTGATCGAACTCTACCATATCAGCGGTTCAACCACTTTACCCCATAAGATGTCGTCTTCATTGTATGTCGCAATGTGATGTGTTATGCGGTCGATGTGTGTGTCGCTTCCCTGCTTGCTTGTTTCGATTGCCCTCGCCTCGTTTTCTTTTAGGTCTTGCTCATCTGCTGCAGTAGTAGCGCTCCTGTGTATTTGTGGATATTCGCTTCTGTTTTGTTTTTGCTTTTCCCAGTGTTTTCATCATTGTTGCATCGGTGGTGCTATCAGTGATTTTCGAAGCGCAGCATTAATGGATTACCCTTTGAAATGCGATATGGTCTGAGAGTGGGCGTTTGGCATCTAAAACAGGTGCGCCTTTTTTGTTGCAGAGGGCTTTTGCTTTCTCAGAAGTACTGTTGGGGGATTTATTGAGGATCGTTTTCACATGAGACTTTAAAAGTTATGAAGTATGTGTTCTTCTTGAGAAAGTTGCATACGATCTGCGCTTTCTCTCTCGAATATCAGGCACCTCCTCGAGGCGGCATCTAATGAGTCGATTACTCGACCTGCAGGGACAACGAATTCGGCAGAGTGCGAACAAATTTATAATTGCCAAAACACATTGACAGTAGAAATATGAAATCTCATCATCCCCTCACACTGATCAATTTCAGGCAACCACAAGCCCCGTCCTTCTGTTTTCCTTCAGATATTAGATCCATTTTGAGATTTCACAACGGCATGAGATCTTCTTCTCAACAGGCTTTTCTTCAACTATGCCCTTACTGGAGATGTTGCCGCTAATATAAATCTAGGTTTTGTAAAGAAGCAACGAATTATTTGAGGATTGTTGAAGCCTTCTGTGAGCAATTCAGTGATGAGCGTAAACGACAAAAGCATTTAGTTGAATTATTTTTCCCATCGTTAGAGAAGTTCGGTACGAATATAATTTTAATGTGATATTTTCGTGAGTTAAATATTTGAAAATCAATTCTTGCGCCAAAATGCAAAAGATGCCCACCACCAAGTAGTATTTGTTTTTATTTTTATTTATTCGCCACAATTTTATTTTATTCATTTTTTTTATTTACTGCCTTCTTCCCAATTTATTTGTTCGTG
>QEWY01004125.1:386940-562897 GCA_006503575.1 Baylisascaris schroederi | reverse complement strand
GTACATTATATATAATGCATATTATATATATATATATATATATATATATATATATATATATATATATATATATATATATATATAATGTATATGTATATATCTGCATGTTTATTTATTTATATCTATTTATTTATTGTTTATTTATTTCTTCATTTCGTCACGTTTTTTTGAGGTTAAAGACACTACTTTCCGCGTAGAATATCGTCTTCTTTCCCGCTGCCGTTGCATTTCTGCAAATTTAGCAATGTGATTTCATATGTATCTAAGCTTTATTAACAATACCTTTAAAGAGGTCACTTACAGCCGTCATGTTCTACTCATGAAAGTTTGCAAACATAGTTGCGCGCTATTGTTTTTTTCTTTTTTTTCTGCAGTATACTGCCGGCAATCACTGATAAGGCAAAGAAAAAACAGAAGATAATCAGTGACTGCAAAAGTAATTTTGTACTATTGCCGATTTCAGTTCTAGTCAGTTCTTCATGTATTATGTGCATTCGGCTATCAAATTGCCATAAAAAGAATGAAAATACAAATACAGTGCATTTTTTGTAATGGTCTTAAGTTCACTTGTTTTGCATTTCAGAAAAAATGTGCCTTCGATCCACGAGCTCGTCCATAGCTTCACAGTCTCTCATCTAAACGGGTATGAACTGCTCGAAGAGCTGGAAAAAAGGCCACAGGAGGTAAATTTTTTTCCCGAGGTTTTTTTTCAACCTGACATTAAACCGTAGTCGAAAATCCTGACGCAGTAATGACTGTTTCATAGTAAGTTCGATTGTAGGTGCGATGGATTGGTGACGCGAAGAAGCGGCCCCTTGCTATATTACGGGGCCCTAGCGGCACGTTCGCCGTAACAAAACGTGTGGTCGTCATCGGCAGGGAGTCGACACACTCCAATACGGATCTCATTGTTCAGGTTGGATTATTATGTTGCATTTGGTTTTCATCGCGTTTTACCTACAAAGCTCTCTTTTGTTATGTGTTATGCATGCTTACGCTACGACTGCCAACTGTTACTATGAAACCCGAGGTAACTGTACACCTATTTATGGAACACCGGTAAAATAGTTTCCGTTGAAGTGAAAAAAAACCAATCACCTCAGGTTCAGTCGAGTTGCAGATCTTCTTGTGCGCATGTAATATGAACTGAAATTCAAATAGAAAGGATGGATTTTTCTAGTTCGCCGTATTGTTTTATTTTATTTTTTGTTATGTGTCTCGCACACTTTTTTGATCGAACACTGCCGAATTCTTTTCCTCTTTTCTAGCCTGTTTGCTGGGTATGGCTTCGTTTTCCGTGGTAGTGTTTCGCTCCTTCTTGAAAGTAATGCTTCATGGTCGAATATTTTTACTAGGTGACCATGGATACCACAATCTCTATAAATCTGCAATTTGTAAAATGTGTAACTTATATCTGTCATTTTTCTTTGCAGGAGAACAACTATATAAGCAGGTGCCATATGATTCTTTCTTATACGGGCCAGCCAAATCGCTGGAATATTAAAGTAAACGGGAAAAACGGCGTGCTGATCAACGACAGAATGTATAGGCGCGCTGAAGAACCTCAAACTATTCCTTTCTGGTGAGTTGTATTTCACTCTCCGTTCCGAGTTATCAAAGGCTCTATATTAGTGAAAACTTATAACACTTATTAAACAGCGCGCTTGTGGCATGCTTTTGATCTGTTCGCAGTCAGCCTGTAATGACGCATTAATAAAAGTTAAATTGCAATCTTCTACAGTTGGCAATTTTTTATAATCTAATGTATGGCGAAAGGAGTATTATTGGAGAAAAGAAATAAAGACGAACGTTTTAATCTGCATATATCACGAGAAATCTTCATTTACAATCTTTCTAGCGTATAATGGCAGTAAAAGATCTTTTAGATTGTTCTAGTTCTAATTTCATTATTTAGGTACACTTCTCGATTTTTCATTGCTATTTTTTAAACCTCAGCATCAAAGAAATACTATGTTTCGTTGTTTTTTTTCCATCATCTTGAAAATTTGGCACTTCGCCATGCTATTTTTTTATGTGACAATAAATTCCACATTTCAACTTTCGATGATAAATAACGTTTTATTTTTTGCATATTTATTCTATCGTATCCGATTTTAAATGTTCGTTTAAAATTCTATCGAAAGATGAATTTATTTCAGCTGTATTTTTCGCTTTCCTTCCACTTCGTTGAAAGTTCTTTTCCGGGGAATGGAATCACCGGTCTCCGAGGAGGACTCGCAATATGCGATCAATCCGAACACGACAAAAACTCCTGAAACAACTTCTACTCGCGTCGCTGCAGGTTTACGTTTATCAGTGCACAAAGACAGGTTTTTTTTTGGATGGCGAAACAGATATAGCTTTTCAGAACAATTACTCACGGGTGGACTCATAGCGAGATACATGAACTACTCAATCGAAATTTTTCGGAGTTTTTTTTTGGCATGAAACCGAAAAAAGGAATAATTCCACGAAATGTCGAAAACTGAGAAATGTGAAAGACATCCATGCATTCGTTGTTATTAACGATATAAAATGCATTTAAAGTAAACCTCTACGTCGTTCGTATTTTCGCGACTAAAATGTTGTTGATTGCTAGAAAAATGAACCGTTTTTTTTCATTTCAAAAAATAAAATTGTGAATTAATTCATCCCATTAACACACATCTAGACGCTCAATTTCATCGAGTGCTTTGTTTCCTATTTTCATGAAGACGATAGAGAAAACGCGATTTTGAATATGAGAGATGTTGAAATTTCATCTATACTTGAACCCATCTGGGAAATTGTTACCTGACGAAAAAGAACTTTTCGAAGCATTAAGTCATAGAAAAGAAAGGTTAATATGCAAATAAATCCCGTTTCGCTACTTGCCAATCTTCCGTCCATTTTTTGTGCATTTATTTTAATTTTTGCATGCTTCATCTTTCTTGTACAATGCAAGATATTACAGCTACTCGTTCAGAAGTATGCATATGAATAAGGAAATTGCAAAAGTACTAGGTATGCGTATCATGAACGACAGTTACAATATTTAAGTTGATGCTGATGCTGCGGATGTGCCTTTTCACGGAAGCGTTCCACAGTCGATCGTCGTTCTTCCTGAAGTTGAAGCTTCGCAACAACAAGTTTCGCCCACCTGTTCAACCGATCCTAAGTATATTTTCCATTTTTGCATATATGAAAATCTGTGTTTTTTTCGACTTACATGTGGTATCGTATATTGAATCCTTTGCATGTGATATCCTTCATTCCTAAATTAAAGGAAGCTTTGCACATCAAAAAAAAAGGTATTACTATGTTTTACTGGGCATTTTGGTATGTGAAAATATGTCTTCGCGAAGCATATTTTTGGCCGTTCTATTGTAACACGAAATTTTTGAGGGTATGACATAAAGAAAAGGCTGATTTTCTCCAGAAACTCGAATTGTAATGGTGCATTTTTTTTTTTTTTTGATAGAACCTCCTCCTCACTTCATCTCTTATTTATTCATATTATTGCGATTTAGTTGTTTTTTGTTTTTTTTAAAATGTTTTTTGCGTTCAATTACTACTCTATATTGTATTTGCCATTGAATGTGATAGCAATAAGAAAACTTTGCGATTTCAGTAACTCATCAACAAGTACGCTTACCGCAACACCTCACAGGGACGATTCTAACGAAGGTTTGTTTCTAACGCTGAATTTACTGAAACAATTTGCTTTGTCGGTAGTAATGAATTATTGAAATGTGGCAGAAAATAACACAAAAATCTGCCTGATAACATCCGATAGAGACATTATCCCACCTCAAATACTCGTTCCTTTCCCTCCATTTGGAAGTATACTATAAGGGAAGTGTTATCATTTTCGGTTTTCATGTTTTACTGCTGTTTTATTACGCTGTTACGTGCTATTTTACGTTTCGTTGTTCTTAATCAAATTTTTTTGAATTATAAGAATATGTTCCTTTCGAAAGACATCTGGAGTTTTCTGAGAATTCAATAACTTCTGGAGATTTATTTGAGTTCTGCGGCATTTTTTTTTTTTTTTTTTTTGGTCGTCGCTGCATCTGGTTCAGTCGAAACGCATACTTATTTTCATCCCGAGTATATTTGCGTCGATATTATCCCTTATTGCAGGTGTCAGTGATTGCTAATATATATTGTATTCTTTCCATCATCGACTTTTACCACTTTTCAAGGAAGTTCCTCTATCCAAAAAATGCTTTTTTCGAACAAATTTCCTCATAAAAGTGATTTTTTCAAATTTTCAAAGTGCAAAATTTTTCCGCCTTTTTTCATAATTTTCTCATATTTTTATATTTTCCATTTCTTTCCTTTTTCTTTCTGTATATTTTTCAGAAGAGGATTTTGTATCTTCGAAAGAGGAAGTTGAATTCATTTTCTACAAATCTTTATATTTCTTGATCTTCATAAGCAAATGACATAATGAAGACATAATTGCGCAATTTTATTGGAGATAGCGAAGAAATATAAACGAAAAACGTTCGTCAATGAGCTCTTAGAAAAAAAGAGAATTTTTTCAATTAAGATTTCAGGTTTTCCTTGATTGCAATGTTTTTACTCAATAAAATCGATGTAATTGATTTATTTCTCTCCATATCTCATTGTTTCTTTTAGAGGTTTTATTTTTCCAGAATACAGAAATCCTGAAGAGAAGCCGCCCTACTCATACGCGCAGCTAATCGTTCAGGCAATAATGAGCTCTCCTGATCATCAAATAACCTTATCTGGGATCTATGCCTTCATAACGAATCGTTATCCATGGTATCGTGCCACTGATAAAGGATGGCAGAATTCTATTCGTCACAATTTATCATTGAATCGATATTTCGTAAAGGTTAAAAAAATTACTTCATAAAATGGAGCCGTTAATGCAAAATTTATGTCGAAGATGAGAAAAGTTAACAATCGATGAAAAAGTTTAATCGAAGAGATTCTTTGCATATTTCTTCCATTAAAATTCGTCGAAAAATTGGCAAGTCGAATTGAACTGCAGAAATGTTTAGCAATAATAATCGTGCACAGTACTTCTCAGCAGCTGCTATTTTAGGTTGCCAGGGCTCATGATGAGCCAGGAAAGGGTTCGTTTTGGAGGATGGAGCCTTCATCCGCGCAAAAAAACATGGAAATGGCCTACAAGAAGCGAAAATTGAAAGCAACTAAAGGGATCAAGTGAGCACTATTTTGCTGCTGCATTCAACCACAGATATCGATAAAAGTTCACCATTAATAGTTATTCTCGGCGAATTTAATGAAGTATCGATTTCCGACAAGCTTAACAATGGTTGTTTGAAGCGTTTATTTCATGATACGTTTATTTCTTGATCGGAAACGTTAGTTGGAATTTTCGAATTTCCAAAAACATGCGCTATAAAATTGCTGCTTTGATCATTGAAGCTAATGAAAATATCAGCACTCATAACTGAAGAAATTTATTATATCTTAAAACAGCGATATGTCCCCGGGAAAAAAATCCCCAAATATGCTTGAAGTTGGACTGTGTCAAATAGGTAATATATCAGAAGGCGCACAGTTTTTGCTTTATGCTACTCTTTTAGTGTGATTCATTTGGGATCTATTATGTGAGCAGATCACATTTACTACGATCATATGGGAGGCCACATTTCCTGCATCAAAGTTTTTTGCTTTGGTTTTTTTTTCTCATCGTTGTACGCCACGTAGCGTTGTTTCGTTGCGAGAAAAAACACCCCACATTTAGGCAGATTCTCTCTTAGTTTTGTCCTAATAGTCGAAGTTGAAGAAATACAAGTCCGCCGGCAGCCGATTGTGATTCGGAGGAATTTCTGTTCGATCGAACGTCACCTTCACAAATCTGCACGGCTAAGATACATCGCGAACACACAGATGAAGCAACTACTTGCCAAGGTGAGCACTAAAGAATTCAAGTTATGTGAAGTGATATCGTTTTTTAAAAGAGAAAATTCGCCGAACTTCCAAGATTGCACCTAATTTCAGTTTCCATAATGGCGCTATACTTTTGTAGTCTAACAACAGTTTAAAAAAAATTAAAACTTCTGTAGTCCAGGAACAATTTTAAAAAAAAAGAAGAAATTAAGTTAGCAGCAGTTAGTCATTGCTTTCGTTATATTATTTCATTCTAGGGAAAACCTGTTGTGAAGCAGAAGAGACGTCTCAGTATGGCTGTCGGCAGACTGATGATTGCTGCGGATCTTCTAGTGAATGGAGGAAATCGCAACGGAACGACATTTCACCGATCATAACTACTGATGCACAAAGTAATTCGATATATGTATGATTAGAACAATACGGAGATACTCTACAGGGCAATGCATAATGTGTATTTTTTTGTAGAAGGATTAGTTGAGCGTACATTAAAAAAAAAATCACGCTTTCATATAGATCAACTGTGTCAAATTTTTGCGATTAAAGAACTTTTTAATATCTCCTAATTTGTAAGTTAGCATCCACTTGAGCAAGCTGTTGCATCAATGCAGCCGACAGATAAGACACAGACAAATCGGCTGCTATTACCAGTAATAACAGCAATAAGAGTGATAGTGGTAGCGACTGCAAAATCTTTGTTCAGGAGGAAAACTGCAGTTAAAATTAATAAGATGAGGGGAAGTACATTAAAATGAACTTCAACGAGGACACAGTAAATTGAGTATGAATAGCTAAGTATGTATGATACCTCAACGAGAATGAACCATTAATATGTACGCATGAAGCATATGAGGGATAAGAAAAGAGATATGTGGGAAACGATTATAGTTCCGACGCTATAATTCCAACGTTTAATAAAAGAAGTTAACGAGATTATGCAAATTAAGGTAATTTAGGTGATGCATAAGGATATTCAGTTTTCGAAATTCAAGTTCTACAGGAGTTTCTAAGAATTAAAAAAACGATAAAATTTTACTTCACCTGTGAACAATTTGATTACATTCGATTGAGGGGAAGTACATTAAAATGAACTTCAACGAGGACACAGTAAATTGAGTATGAATAGCTAAGTATGTATGATACCTCAACGAGAATGAACCATTAATATGTACGCATGAAGCATATGAGGGATAAGAAAAGAGATATGTGGGAAACGATTATAGTTCCGACGCTATAATTCCAACGTTTAATAAAAGAAGTTAACGAGATTATGCAAATTAAGGTAATTTAGGTGATGCATAAGGATATTCAGTTTTCGAAATTCAAGTTCTACAGGAGTTTCTAAGAATTAAAAAAACGATAAAATTTTACTTCACCTGTGAACAATTTGATTACATTCGATGGATTATCCCACAGCTTTGATTCTGAATGTTTATGCAGTAGGGATCATGTGATTCGTCTCGAGAAAAAGAGTCAAAAAACTGGTTTTATGCACTAAGAATAGGACATCTTGTATATAATCGTTTGACTTAATATTCTTAAGACAATGGTATTATGATTTGAAAATAATATCGACAAAATTTGTAACCTAGCGGATTTCGTTTTCAATATTTCCGAAAACTTTTCACTAATTAACATAAATTATTTGCAGAGGAAAAAGCATGAAATTATTATTTTATTTTAGGCAATCATTCACCGACTCTGCACAATACGCACTCAGATTCACCATTTATGCTTGTCGATGAATCCTCTCAACCATCGTCTGCAATGAATGGTATGCTTTTCTTTGCTGTTTTTGATTTCTATTTTCTATGCGTTCATTCTTTGAAACATTGTTAGCACTAATCGATGAATTTCCCATTAAGATAAAACGATTTATATGCTATAAATGAACATTACTGTTGTAGTTTTCAATTTTTTAATTGAAAGAAATTCTCCATTATTTATGAGAGATTATGAGGAAAACTAAGCAAAACTCATATATGAATGTTGTGCGGCAAAGCGGATAATAGGTTATTTCATTAGTCGTGTGTTGTTATTTAATAAAGCGTTAGCTTAAAGCAAATTGCCTACACCTGTAGTTTATGTACCTTAATAAGCTTACGTGAAATTTTTTAAAGCAGCGAATACTTTTAAATAACACTTGTAGAACAACTTCATCACATTAAAAGCAAAAATTTTTTTTCTGTGAAGGCATAGTGATAAATTGAGCAGTCAATATTTTTACTTTGGCGCTTTTGTCATAGCGCAATCTGTTGTAGTTGAACTTTTTCTTAAAATTATATTTTCTCAATTATTTTATACTTGTTGAAATTTTAGGGGCAACAGGGAAAGCAGAATTTGCTGATGAACATTCGACGGATTGTGAGAGTTTATGCGAGGAATCGTTACGTTTCGTACAAAGTGCTCCATGTTCGCCAAAAAGTGAGTCGGGGCGCTATTTTTTTTTTTTTTTTCATTCGATGAATATGCACTCTATTGCAATGATGATAGCTATGAGCGAAACAAAGATAAGAGCATACTATCCGGCAATATCAAATGGTTAAGCTTTTTAGTGAACCAAAGTGTGAGGCCTAAATGACATCAATTGCTAATGCTAACACATTGCATATAGTAACAAATATTGATTTTATTTTAGATTTTATTTTATTAAGCAAAATATTTCATATGGCACAAACGTTTTAACTTAAAGTTTTTGATGTTTATGTACGAAAATTTGACTCTATTCAATCTCGTTTTACTAGAATGAGGGAAGAATTCGATTCTATTGAAGATGCAACAATATATGAAATATTTAAACTTCTCTTTTGAAATCTATCGTTATGTGTTGTGTTTTTATAAATTGTTGAATCTATCGTTTCACACTTACGTATTCGTCATTTGATTGTTTTTCAAAATTATTTTTCACTTCCTATCAGTTGAGATATTTTTCTCATCGGTTGGTTACACAACACTGAGCGATGTGTGGCCATCAAAGGACTTAAATATTGGAACTGAAATTGTCATATGCTATCAAGTTTTCAAGTTCATTTGGATAATTTTAATATGAAGTCAGCATGGTAACAATTGTAGGTGTTTTTTCACGAAGAGAGCAACATTCCGGCTCAGGAACAACGTTTCGTGTTCGGCAATCGGTGAAAGATGGACGTTCGCGCCTACAGTTATGTCATTCGCCCCCCGAATATCGCGCCTTTAACGTCAACGATATATCAAAGGTACGTTGATCCGCTCTAAACATGAACATTGCGTTGTTTATTTAACTGTGGTGGAATCCGTTATGGAAACTCACTGATCTCGGAGGCATTAGTGCTATCGAATAGTGTACCGGATTACACTTTACATACCAATCGAAAAGTTCGTCACCATCGCAATACAATCTCATCTAGTAATGAATTTGTTCGAGTCGATTAATAGTGCTTTTAATATTTGATTCTCGAAAGAAAATTCTGAAAACGTTTTTAAAAATCAATCTATCAATGGTGTCGTAGCAAAATTTCCTCAGCGAATTTATCCTTGGTTGAAATTATTTAAAAGCGAAGTAAGGTTTCGTCGCTTTCTGCTTGTAAACATTGACGTCAACCGAAGGAATGTTATCGCTATGTGTTTATGCGCTACAGCATTCGGCGATATGCATCGAGAAAAAAGTAGGAGCAACGAGCGATGCAAGATGATCATGTGGATATACGGCCAGACGGTAAAAAAGCAAATGCATAGTTTGGTAGAGTCAGAGAGAATGAGAAATAATTCTCTTCGCTTACTGTAACAGTTTTGTACTTTATAGGTATTGCAGTACGGTGTTGATAATATTCGATGCATTGCCACGAAATAATTTTCCATTGAAAGGTGGAGGGATTGGAAGAGAGAGCGCGCACGAGAGGAAGGGAGGAGGATGTAACGCTCTAAAAGCTTTCAATGCTGAGCATACTAAAGGTGTATTACACGTTATATATAATAGGCGTATACTTCAGATCTTTTAACCGATAGAAACCAAAAATGCGAAGAACGGAAACCAAATTTTTTTTTTTTGCGAAACCTTAATTGGAAACGGTAGGAAAATTCGGGCACAATTTTAAAAAATTTCTACAGTTAATTCACGTTCGTCTACAATTAATTCAACAAGAAGAACAACTGGGAAAGCGCATTATTGAGGTTGCTATGTGTTTTTTTGCAATTTCACTAATAAGATTAATCGGCTGTTTAAATACCCAAAAAACTAATGAGGAAGCATATGAGGGAGGTCGACGTAGTTTGCCGTTAGTGCAATCGATCGCTGCATACCAACCACTGTGCATTAGTATTCAACTATATGAAAGGCATACTAGGTGGGCTGCAAGCAGTAGGTATTTTTTGCACTAAGCTCGCGTCGAGTTGCATGAATACTTTTTTTTTAAATTATCGCGGCTACGTTTTCCCATCATTCAAATAGCTATGCGACTCTTCAGCCGAAAAAGAAAGAACTGTTTTTGGCTTCCGGCGGGCTACACTAAAATTTGCACTACCTCAATTATATCTTCAGGTGCGTGAAATTTCGTAGAGGTCAACAAAAACAATTTGGTTTTGTGGAGGTCATGACCAGATGTTGTATGAAATTTCGTTGGATCAAAAGGCGTACATTTCAATAATTTCGTGATACAGAAATGTTGAAATTTCAATAATTCTGAAGATGGTGAGAATATTTGCTAATATACAGAAAAATTTTGCGCATAAGATTTTCGCTTTTTTTTTTGTTCGTTCTTATTCTGTTCACAAAATCGCGCTATTCTTGATTGTTCTCTCAAAATATCACTAAAATAATTTTCGGAAGTTTGCTTTGCGGTTAATTTGGTATTTTAGAATTTCTTTTTTTTAAAATTTTCTGACAGAGGAAACTACTATGATGGAATTGCTTGGGGAATGTTGCATCGTAATTTCTTGAAGTTTATGCATACAAAACTTTTTGGTGATCATTTAGTAATAAAAATGGAAAACGTGTGCTGTACTAAGAAAATATTTTTTCGAGATATTTTCACATCTTTTAAAATTTGCAAATGTTAGTTTCCAATTAATGGTGGTTGCACTTACTCGATTTATATTTATGATTTTTTTTTTTGTTGCGCTTATTCACCTGTTTGCTTCTTTTTTTTTATTTTTGGTGCTTTTTCTTTATTTCTATATCAGTTTCTTCCTGTCGGTTTTGCAACAGTTGCTTCAATTGGTACCTTTGACAGGTATCCGGATATGGTTTCTCTGAACGTTTCCTTTTGTTATCGCTAGTCGAAAAGTACGCCGTTGTACCACAATGATTATTAGGCCACGTGGGGAGAACGACAAGGAAGGATGAAGCAAAATGTTATCGGGGCGCGTCAGTAGTATCACATTTCTTAAATATATCTGATGTTTGCTTGAAGTTAAGGTGGAATTAAGGAATCTAAATCTTTTATCATGAAACGATGTTGCCTTATACTAATAATAATAACAATCACAGTGATGATTATATTACATGGCGATACAGTATCGATATTCACCATTGACCAAGATTTGAAGCGATAAGCGCCTGCATAGTTCTGCTATTTCCCACGTAGTTTTTGTAATGCGGATCGAATAGCTAAACACACCGATTGCAGAAAGAGATCAATAATAATCTTTTGCAGAAAAAATTTTACAGCGTTTTGCAATTTCCATGTTAACAATAATGGTGCAATTTTTTTAAATTTCATAATACTTTGAAGATGAAAGAAAATATATTTTACGTAGTTTAAAAAGAAAAAATTTCCACTCATTCTCTCAATGCCACCATCAAATGCTTCCGAGGTGGCTGTAGAATTCTTTTATCCATTAAAATATTCTGATTGAATGAAGGTCACATTAAAAGCGATTTTTTTTATTGGTGGAAAGATGAGTTTTATTTATTATTGCAAGTTTTTTGAAAAAGGTTATCGTTATCACACGATATCTATGCATAGTTTGTGCGTGTCGTTTTGGTTGTTCCATCTCGCACTTTTATGATCTACGATTATGAATATTGAGTGGATATAATTTCATATCCTTACTGATTTTTTCCCGCATATCTCGTACTGTTCTTCGACGAAAGAAATTTGCTCTAGACAATCATTTTTGGGATGATGAGATTCGATGAGGATTTCGGCATTTGATCGGCCTGACCACAAAGAGTTTGTTCCATTTTCTGCTACCTACGTTGCAATTTTCTGCAACTGACTAGCTGCTTTTGCTGAATTGCGAAAGCGCTTGTCATATTAGCCTCCTTGAAACGCATTCCGAATCGTTAAGCATGATGAAGATCCACCTTTGTGAATTTGATTCTTTAAAACATTTTTTAAAAAATTTTTAATGCTGTAAAAAAAGTCGGAATTGATGGGGAGTCATTCATGAAGCTTTTGGGCTTCATTTTAGAACTCTAGACACATTTATTCCTTTATACGATTTTGTAAAGTTGCATTTGCAATTTACATTTGCGAGCTGCATTGTGGTCATGTCATGTCTGTATGCGCCCATATATGTGCCTCTATGTGTCTATCTATCTGGTAGGTTCAATTCGAAAGCGTTGTAGTAATCTTGTAGCAATTTTCAAGCTAATTCATCAACTTCGATAGGCTTAAGTTGCAATGGTAATAGGAGGAAATGCTTGATACAACGAATAAAACACAAAAAGCGCGGTTTGTGCGGACACAACTATCGCGTTTCTTCGCCTTTTTTTCTCTTTTTTCTTGTGCAGTTTTTCTTGCTGATTTTTATACCACAGTGGAGTATGCGTGAACGTTAACGGCCATATTCTTTTTCTTTGAAAATCCCCTGTTTGTTTTCAAATAGATATTTGATCTGTAGAATCTAAAAGTATCCATTTTAGTTGCATTTGCAATCTTTGGCTCATTTCTTCCACTGCACATCCCAAGTTTCCTAAGTTCCCACAAATGTGGCCGAAGAGCGTAAATATGTCGTTGTCATCGGGAGCATCAAAAATTGTTTTTTTTTTTAATCTCGTGAAAAATCGAGTGGAGAGGGAGATGGCGATCTTTTGTTATCCTGCTGTGGGACCCCGCTAAGAAATTTTCAGACTGCCTTCAGATTTCATAGATGCCGATTTTCAAGCTTGAAGTGAACCAAGATGTGGAACCTGTATGTCGTGAAATTTTCATTCGAAAAACTCTACGCTTGACTGTTTTTACTGAAATATAATATTCATTATTGGCTTGTTGAACTACCAGCTGTGAAGATCGCTGATGATTTGAGTTTTGCCAAGCTCGGCTCTACTAGGGAATCAGAATCCCCGCTGTTGAATTTGCTAAGTTTTATTGAAACATTGTTTCCGACATCCTTATCGATGAAAACTCCCATACATGAAATCCGACGATTATTATTCATTTTTAATTTTCAGCTTTTATCAATTTTCGAGAACTTGCCCTATAGCTTTGATTCTGCCCAAAATAGCGTATTTGGCATTTCCTAGCTTGATAACCTCTATCAATCGATTTTGACAACATGGTGGTTACATTTGTAGCCGATTCTGCGGTGGATTAAGCGCTCTTCATCGCATCATTTCTATTTTCGTAGGTTTTTATATTGCAGTGTACACTATTTTTGCGTCAAGAGAGGTTGAAATTTGAAACGAGATGCTATATATTGTAAGGTTCACGAAATAATTTAAGATAATATCGAATAGCGGGTTTCTCACATTTATTGCCGATAAAAGACTAAAAATGCCGTCTATTTATGCGTACTGTTCATTGCGAGATTTGCATATTGTCGTGTCTTTCTTCATTCGATAAGCGTAATTACTAGAATTTATTGGCTAGAAATTTCATGACGCAATGCCACTACGGTCGATTGTACGATCTCATCAACTCTATTCGTCCTTCTTTTGCAGCATCTGATAGTACGATTCATTCGATCGCCTATGTGATGTTCGTTCAAATATTTATCGGACTTTCCATCTGAGAAATGGCCTAGAAAGTTCCTCCCTCTTTTCCTTTTGCTGCCTGCGGGAGAGTATAAAATTGCTTTACACTACGATCATGCATTGATCTCATTCCTAGCAAATAACTTTGCTGAACGCGTGCTGTTTTATCGCTTACCTTGCTGAGTCGCTTTTCTTGAATCTCTGTAAGATTCTTGTTCCTATAGTCGTTACAGTTGCAGTTAATTTAACTATTGATAATTGCTTCAATACCTCCTATGCATTTGCATTCTATTATTTGACATGCCTTTGTTTTCATGAACGTCCTTCTTCATAATTTTTCAGAGAGCTGTCCAAATAAAAATAGAACTGGCATAGTTTTTCGCTATCTTGAAATATTTTCTAGCGTCGTGAATAGAAATCCTTGTTCTGAAATGAATATTTGCTGCGAAATTTGAATAGCTATAAAATGAAGTAAAAATGAGCAAGTGTGATAGTGGATGCAAATTTAATGATATGTGATAATGATGATAAAGTATAAAAAATGAAAATAGGTGTGAAATTTAGAAATGAAAGCAACAAGTAAATAGCGAGTATAAATAAATAGAAAATTCATATGCGCATTAGCGGTTAAATAGAGAAATAACGATGTAAAATAATCGTTGCGAGCTACTGCACTTCTGTATTTTAAATTTTTCACACTGAACAAAATGTTCAAGACTCTTAATTTCTACATTTCGATCTTCAGAGCCAAGCCATCAGATCCTGAAGCGTCTTGAGTGGAGTTTTTTTCGTCGGCCTGTACTATTTCACAACCGATATCCCAAACTCGGTCTTAATACATCGAGCGATCTAAAATTCGAAGACATACGTGTTTTCTTTACGGTTGATTATAACCTTCTTTCCTCACAGAACATCTCCAACAAAATTTTACATTTCTTTCTTCGAACAATGATTTAGCAAATTCTCATGGATACTTGTCTTTAGACCCTTCAGGCGTCTTCTTTTCGTTTCCGTCTGACTGACTATCTCGAATCCCCGAAATGAAATAATTTTTGTGCGCACCAGTTTTTGTTTTTGAGCTAACGCATTGTGAACAGTGTGTCAAATCCTGATACAGGAGCGATTGTTTACAGCTATAGGTCGACCGGAAGCAAAAAGAATCGGAGAAATCCGGAAAGTTCGAAATGTGTGGGTTTGTAGTCGGGATTACCGGCTAATGACCGAGGATGGAACCACTAGGTGATCGTAAATCGTAGATACAATAGTTATAAAACAAACGATGAAGAGAGTATCTTGGTTTGTCGCAAGGCACTAATGTGGAGGTTTTTGCAGACGCTAACGTAGAAGAAAATTAGTCTTTTTCAACCGTTTGTGGTTCAAGGAGGTTCCACGAAGTCTACTTTTGTAGAGACTTCATCTCAATAGTTGTCTATGCTTGGGCTTCCAGAGCCTTGCAGGGAATCTTTCTCTGAATCCCCGCAGTATGGAAATAGGTGCACACAGCATAATGGAATTACCGCTTGTTAGTAGAAAATCCCTACATCTTTGTAAAAACTTGTGAGTTTTAGAGAGTACTGCAAACTGGCAAGGATTTACAGCAGACTTGGGCAGTCCTTTTGGATTCATAAGAATCTCTGCTGCTTTTTAAGGGATTCACGCCTTCCTCTAGGAAACCCCTACAAGCTTATATTGAATTTCCGAGCAACTTGCCAGGAATTTATACGGTTATATAGATGATGCCGAGGATCTTATATGTCTGCTGCTTGGTAGAAGGTTTCTGCAGCGTTACAGATGATCGCTAGGGTTTTATAATGGACCTCTACGCATTTTTCGAGCAGCGCTATGATCCATTTGCGAGTTGCAACAATCTGTGCATTTTTAGTTGAAAAGAGATCACCACAGTGTCATAAGTAACCATAGGGACGTTAGAGGAATCCCTATGATACCGAAGAGAACCCTTCTAAACTTGTGGTAGAACCCTCCACAGTCTCATAAGCAATCCCAATAACTTAATAGAGAAGATATCCTTTTATGTTATAATGAAGTCTTCTGGCTTTAAAGTTACTTTTTGCAGCATGGTTAAGTAATCGTTAGAATGTTTACTGGAATGTTTACAATCTCAAAAAGATGTTAATAACAGAGTCTAAGGAATCACTGCAGTTTGGAAGGAAATTTTGTCAGCCTTTTAGAGGATTTGGGATCTCGTTTTTTGTGGGAGAGTCTTATCGCTACATTTGCATGACAAGTCGATGGTTCATGCATTAAAAAGTGACATTAGGAGGTGCATTATTTTGGAGCCACTATAACCTAAAGATAAATCAGGAGATATGTTAAAATTCGGAAACGTCGTTGTAATTTTTTGTTCCTGTTCTGCACAACTTGATATAATCTGTTTTTCAAAAAAGCGTATTACAATTGTTACGCATCGTGCCGTTTATATAACTCTGATGCCATTTCAATTATTTCCTGATAAGGAAACATTAGATGAAGTGAATATATATTAAATTACTAAATTTGCTCGTCATATTCCAATATGAGAGGATATTTAAGATATGGATGGGATTTACAAGAGTGTGGATGGCACTACTGTAGCGTTTCGCAGACGCGATATGTATGACGCATTCAAGAAAAAGCAACCGTACGAGTAACATAGAGATGTGATATGCGATTAACACAATAGTGTTGTTGAGTTTTCATAGTCGATTAGGCGTTTGACTATAATCGATCCTAATTGCAGACACTAACTTCTCGATCCAATTGGCAACGTGTACATCCGTATCAACGTGGTGGAACGAAAAGTTTGAGCACAACACCAGTAAGAGAACTTTTACAAGGTGTGCTTATTTTCGCAAATCTTATAGCCACAACTAGGCATATAAATATTATTTTCTTCAGCGATATATTGAGTTTATTTACACGTAGTTTATGACGGCAATGCGAAATGTAAATTGTTGTATTTTTTTATTAGTTGAAATATTTTTGAAAGTTTCAACTTGTTTTAAATTCTTAATTTTATCTGTAGCATTATGAATGACGTTACGCTAATGTTCGAAATTCACTGCTGAATTGGTTTTTCTCAAAGAAATCAGCTTCATCCATCAGCTGTATATCTCTTGTTTAATCGATTTTTAGGCGGTATATCATTCTACAGAATGTTTACCCATAAAGTTCTCATCTTAAAATGTGTTAGAAAGGATTCTGATCAAGTTGAGAGTTGATCCGCATCGTTCTGCCCAATTCGACTCGAAGAACTGCGTTATTTTTTTTTTAGAAGTACTCACCACTGTTTTCATCATAATCTTTGCTTATGCTGTATGCCACTTATGAATTGAGTTTTGTTCGCAAGTTTGACTAAAATGTCAAAATTTTCTAGGGTCATTTCATGCGTATAAGAGAAGCGCTTTCAGGCACAAGTAGTATCCATCTTGAGGATTTGAAACGTGATCTAATCATGCTGTCATCACAAGAGAAAGATGCCCAGGGAAGCAGCATTAGTAACACAGTAGTTGATCCGGTTGACGAAAGCGAAGTAAATATACCTCCAAGACAGAAGGGTCCATCGATTTACCACAACACAAGTCTGCAGCAGCTTCATCCCCAAAAACTTCGCTTCCTTCTCGAGCATTCCAACAAAGGAATCGGTGAGGCTGTTGCTCATCCAACCGAAAATATCGCTGTTGAGTCCACTTCTGAGTCGAGCACCACTCACTGTGAGAGTGATTCCGTGAGCAATGCCGTGATCAAGTTGGATACGAAACCTGTTACTCAACTTGTGCGTAAATACGGTGTCGACGAATCGGTAAAGCACGATCGTGAACCGTTGGCTAAGCAGCATTCCGAACCGCCACAAAATGCTTCCACTAAAACAATGCCAAATGTTGAACAGAAGCGCGCAAAAAAGCGTGATTACTCATCTGCACCAGTTGAAGAAAACTCTCGACGCAATGATGATACACTTAAGGTTGGTACATAACTTTGCTTTGGTAGTATTTAGTGGTTCTGTTTAATTGCGGCATCCTGCTAACTGAACTTAAATGATTGATTTCAGTGAATTCAGAGTGTGTTTCAGTAGCACAGGATTCGATCGTAAGCAGTGAAAAATTCCTGTTACTAAAAAGAAATGCCACAGCGTATGAATAGTTCATAAGCGATAAGGAAATCAGTAGCTCTTAGTTCATTGGGGATTTAATCAACAACTTAAACGTTTCGAAAGTTCCGGCTTTGTGGCTTTGCTCCACTAACTTCTTTGATTTTACAGAATGGCTGAGTGCCTTTTGTGGTTGCTTTTCATTTTGCTAATTAAGTGTATGCGGATGAATGAGCAAGTTTGGTTAATTTAGGTGACACGAATTGATGAAGATTCAGAAAACCGTCACATCAGAATGCGATTTAGCAGGAGTGCCCAGAATACAACCTTGGTGCAGCCGGCAGTTCGTCCTGACGGAGCGAATACCACAGGTGATTCCAGATTCGGAAAGCTACTAAGTTGAAGCATTTCAAAGTATGACAACTTTGAATAGTTCTTGATCACGGAAAAATATAACTTCATTGGAAGACCCGCTCATTTCCATGGGTTAGATATGAGGTAGGAATGGTTTTCGTGCTGCATGGAAGGTTGCATACGGATTCAGTAAAGGATTCCGACGTTTATGCCCGTTGAATAGAAAAACAGATTCGTATTTATTCACTAGAAGACCAGGGCTTTCTGTATTACAAGTGCTTGAAACTGGCAGGTTGTCACCTGCTTGAGAGGTTCCCTTCTTATATGATGGAATAAAATAGTATATATAGGTTTTGGAAAGGATCATTATTCTAGGAAGAGTGCTAGTGATTTTTGCTGAAAGATGTTGCTTTATCCTACTCGCTCCATGAGAACAATCCTTTTAGAGGATAGGGCGCGAACAAATTCTAGCGTCGTAAATAAAACATTTCAGCTCCGTTTTGTTCAAAGATTTGCTGTTGTAATTTCGCTAATTTCTACTCATAGCTTCTGCTTATTCTTTGAAAAAAAAATGCATTCTACTGGAATTGAAATCACTTTCTTTGCGTTTCAGAGGCTGTAACTTATCTGACATCATATGTGCTAGTGGTGTCAGTTTCATTAGACAGTAGTGTTGTACTGCACCCGATACCCATTTCCGTCTTTTCAGATGAACGCTTTGTGGCAACACCACCAGCACTCGATATGAATCCTTCTACGAATACAGAACAGAATTCTTTCATTCAGCAACCAGAAAAAACGAATAATGCCATTAGCACTGTGGTTCCAATTGCCGCACATGCGACAAATTTACCACCAACACAAACAACAGTGACAACAACCGCAAACAGTATGGCATTGATGGGATGTGCTTCACGCGTAATGCAAGAGGATATGTTGAGACGTAATGCGCAAATTGTCCGCACTAGGGCGGTCGTACCAGTAACGGTCGCACTTCGCGCTGATGCACTAAAATCACCGTATAGTGAAACGAGCTTTCCAGGGCAGAATATCGCTAATCTTGGCAACATGCCTAGCCCGGTAACCCCACAACAGATCGTTGATAACAATCTTCTAAGCAGCTACGCACAGCTGATGCAGAATACGCATTACAATGAACTTGTGCAAATGATGTCGCAAGCGAATCTCTCGATGCTTCAGCAGGCACCTCTTTCTGTGCCACCAACACTTCCCTATAACATCACGCAACAACTTGCAGTCGTTGCGTCGACGGCGAATGCGCAGTTTCATGTAGCTCCAATCCAGTGCGGATCGAATGTATTCACTGATTCGGCAGCCATGTTGTCAAGCTCACAGCGGGGAGGCAGATCAAACAACGTAGCTGAACAGCGGCCAAGGTCGCCTCTTGATCAGGCGCTTTTGGACTTATATAAGGTTTTAATCACATACCAGCAAAACGAGGCTCAAGGTATTTCGCAGTCAAATGAACTAGCCAACGCTATTCGCCGCTATGCGCAAATGCACTTGGCGTTCACCGGTACGCCGCTGACTTTAGTTCAGTTGGCTCAAGTTCTCAACATTCCAGTACCGTTGCCGCAACATCCGCTTGATCCTCAGACTAGCATGGCAAACCTGCTTTCTCAAAGTGGAACGCTTCCAGTGCTACCGTCTCCAAACCCGTACGTTATGCTCAGCAATCAGGAGCTGTTTGCAAAACTGGCAAACGACTTTTCACTAAGAAACAATGTTTTTACTAATCCGCTACTCGGTGTAGGTGGTCCGCAGTTCAGCCAAAACCAGCTTCCCGAGCCCGTCTCATCAACGCAGTGCGCAGGGAAGATCCAACGTAATTGTTAGGTAAGCGACAGTTTTATTTATGCAGATTTTCATAGCAATTATGGATTTTTCTTCACAAACAGTTATGACTAATATGAGCAACGCTTCGTTTAGTTGAATACGTGACATTCATGACGAATCGAATCGCACAGAGGAAATTTTTTTTTTTTTTCAGCCGTTAAACAATATCATATCATATTATTGTCTAATGGTGGTAGAAGAAGTGGGCGTTGTCCACTCTCTCTTTCCGGAAGTATTAGATCAATCCTTTAACTTAGAATGTTTCAGCGTGAAGTTCGAATGGAGATGGTTGGAATACGCATAACTCCAGTGGGATTTTCAGCATGGATAGATGGTGTCGTGTCCGTGATCACACTTTCTAGCATTTCCTCCTTCATTATTTTCCTTTTTAATGGAATTGCTTTTCCTTTTTTTTTTCTGACAAACCTAGTACTATAAATTCAACAATAGCAGTGCGCGTTTCAATCTTCCGATACCGCAAACAGTCAAGATGTCCTTGTTCTGTCTAAAAGATTTGAGTCATTACAAGGCATGCAGATTCTGCACACTATTTCTATTAACAGTTTGCTGCTTATTGTAATCATAAATGCCTGGTTATTGGATTCCTGTTGGTACTTACTTAATTATTCGTTTCCAAGAAATTTAACTAGCAGCATATATTTAGTAGTGAAACGTTAGATAAATTTCTTAAAATGTTGTTTTAACTCGCGCATATTTTAGGAACTATTGCAGCTCAAAGAAATTTTTTTCGCAAAACCTCCCAATCGATTTGTTCTTGTTAGCGCCTGTTATTTTCTTCTGTCATAATGGCCTCAGAAATTTGATTTGTTTTTCTTCGCATCATTTTGTATTAATTGTTTTTTTTTTTTTTTTTTGCAAGCAAGTCATCTCATCAGACACTCATTAAAACTGATCTTTAGTTTGCCGGTAAATTACAATCATTGTTTGCTCTTCTATTAACTGAAATTAGTTCAGATATAATTAAGTGGGATAATTTCTTTCTTTTCGAGTATATTTCTATTCATGCCATACGAGAAGTGGGATTTTATTCGATAATAATGATGCGCTAATATTACGTACAAAAACAATTATAAAATTAACGTCGTTCGAAATATTTGATTTATGTTTTTAATACTGATATTATGATTATATTTCAATCAAAGCCATGCCGATTCCAATAATGTTTTGTCACGTTGTGACGTAATTTTACACATGATTTGATGATTTCCGAATAAACGATTTGCTTTCAATTATTTCACAAATATATAAAAGATTAAAAAACACATGATTGCCTCAGAGAATAGTTTATTACCTTACAGAACGTTGCAGAAGAGCCCATCAGTTGAGTAATTGATTTGAATTCGCATTTGAAAATTTCATATGAAAATGTTTAAAAAAAAGACCGTGTCAATGTCGAAATTGCATGAATAAAATTTGCTGGGAATTCGCTAATGATGAGGCAATATATTCAGAGTACTGTAAGTGGTGTTGATATGACATCTTTCGTGAGATTCTCAGAGATGAGCTGACTTAGAGGTGAATGTTCATACGTTTGGAGCGTTTTAGTATTTAGCTAAGAACCTGCAGCCGTCACTTGCACTACCTTGGAGACGTACGCCTTTAATTTGCATAAATGAACAGCATCTAATAGATCCTTTTTGCGCTGTTTGGGGTTGAAAATGAAGAAGAGCCGACCAGAGTTTGTTATCAATACGATATTGGCCGACAACAAAGAACACTAAAATATCTTTGTGATAGCATTTATGATTTGCACGTGAAAGAACCCTCTGCGATGGAGAAGACGTCGTTTTTTAAACTTTTTTTTTTCCCTTCAACAAATGAGAACAATGATCATATCGAGAATACAGGTGAAGAAGTAGATTTTTGCAATAGTAGGCCAAGTAACCGTAGAAAAATACTCAGAGAGTGAGGAAGACATTGAAGCTCTACCAATATGAGATAAAAAGACAAAAGTTTTTTGTAACGGTGAAGCTGAAGACGAAGATGCTAAACATTGGCAAAACAAAGAATTCAACGCGAAAGTTCAACCATTGTAGCTGTGCCAGTTGATGATACAGCAACACTGTATTGTAGTGCTGCAACGTTTTGCGTCTGTGTCATGCACTGGAGCATATGGATTAATATACTTTTAATCTGAAAATTTCAGATTATTCAAGTATCATTTCGCTCAGCAGTGCTAGAAAATTGAATTTTTTTTGCAAGATATATGATTAAAGAGTCGAGAAAGTATACGTTAATCTATGAAGCGGAACGTTTGCAGATGCACCTAATAAATGGACGTCGTAGATTATTCATCGAAATTTACATAGTGACTAATATATGATACAAGAAGTTTTCTTCAAAGATCCACCCACTTTATGCATTTCAACTGAAACGTTGATTCATTTCATTTGAATTCATTCAGAGATAATCCTAAAATAGAATGAATGAAATGAGAGAGCGATTAAATGATTTTGAGATATTAGGGAAATGAATATTAGTGAAATTAAATGAGAAATGTGTGGTAGTACTTGTTTTTGATTTCTTAGTAATCAGGTGAAAAGAAATCTACCAAGTGCAATATCATTGCCCTTTTGCCACTTGTTTCCTTTGATATCATTTCACCCCCCCCCTCCCTCTCATTCTTCCTCATCCACTGCAACATCTTGCAGAGCATAACTTTCTACAATTATGAATTCTATCAGAAGGTGATATCTGATCTAAAACTATTTCTCGTTCTCATTCCGTTCTCCAGATTTCCGAACGGCCTAATTACATGAGAAATGAATAGGTGGAATGAATATTAAAATTCTATTCACCTCTCCTTTCTTGTAGTAAGAAATTAGTTTCTCGACTTGTCAGTAGACACCATTTTATTGCGCCTCAAACGTTAACTCTTTGACTGATCGATTCATTCATCCAGCACATAGCATGCATGATAAAACTTCCTCTCTTGTCCGAAGTAAACCTAAAATTCCTTATCGATAAAAATTCACTATGTTTATCTCTCGAATTTAAAGAGTTTTCCATATAAAAACCATTGATATGGATGCGTAGAAAGAGAGGGGATAGGAGAGAGGGAGATGAATGGGCTGGGGACGTGGAAAAGAAGGAGGACGTGTGATAAGCCACTCATTATTTTTTGCACTGAAAAAAAAAAGAATTAAATGAAAATAGGCTCTAAAGTTCATAAAGAATAGTGAGTATTTTTAACAGAACATGGCATTGTGCTTAACAGTCATATCTGAAATTTTGTTACAAGAGAAAAATTGCTCAACTATGCATCAGGTAAAGGACAAAATATTTCCGTTCTTTATTCGATTTGTAGACAAATAGAGTCCACAGCACTTAACGCCTGTTTTGCGCATTTTCGAGCACCACATCTGTCCTCTCCAATCAGTAATAATCTCATCTTTTGGTATCTTCATCGTCCACTGACGCAAGAGTACCCGACTGGTCCCACCTGGATGCTAAATTTTAATTTACTATCAGAATTTCCAAGCAGTTATCAATAAACATTTCAAATAGATCATTTAGGACTTAAGGATTTAAAATTAACTCTCCTATATCACTGCTTCTGGATTGAAATTCTTTTACTTCATTCCGTAAATTTACGAGTTTATTTTATGTTTAGTTGGAATGTGTGAATAGATGGCGCTGCACTCCTTTAGGCAAATATTTGTTCCCTATTAAAGATTTACTTGTCATCAGTGATCTATCGAATTAAAAGACTATCGTTGACATGATCGGCATCTTTAAGCATATAGCTTTAAAATAATATTGCGTATTGGGGGTGTTAAATATTTTTAGCTCTATTCTCTTTCGAAGGTATCCAATGAACGAAAAAAATGTTGAATCAATAAAATCAGACTGTCTACATTCTTACTATTTGACGACACTATGAACTAAAGTTGAATTGTATATGTCATAAAAAAAAGTTTAGTGTTTTATGCTGTGACCGATGCACTTTCATAAAACGAAAACTATGCAAACTATGCATTATGTTGGACGTCATTTAGAGTTGTTTTTTCTTCTGGTATCTACCTCAAACAATGTTTCAGGCATAAAGTGAATGATAGCTAACATTTCGAAAACAATATTAATGGTTCAGAAAGTAAATGAAATGAATTGTTTTCTCTTTCTTTGTCAAATCACTTCATCATCAATGATAAAGAAACATAAATGAGGTTTGGGTGAAAGTTGTGTGAGGGGAATGAATGAAACATGGAAAATTGACTAATCATTAGTAGATATACTCAGTACTCCCTTTCCTCTTTCATTCTCTTCCCTCCTCTTTATGTTTCTATTATTCTTGTATATTCTATTTACTTACGAGAGTATTGATGAGGTTTGCGAATAATTTTAGGTTCTGCTTATAAGTGGATTTTGATCAATAGTGGATTTTGAAGCTATAATGTAAACAGAAGGCATTATGAACGCTAATAATATTGTCCGACGATAATCGCTTGATGATAATATCAGTCGCGAAAGTGATAAAGAATTTGGCGGTAATTCCTGTACGAATTAACAATTGGAATTAAATTTCAACTAGTTAACAAGTGGCTTGGCATCGCTTAGCACATGCATGTAAGCGGCATTAGTAATTCTTACAAGGTTAATTCTGCTTAAACGTATTAAGTTCATTTGATAGCATCAAGCAAAGAGGGCGTGTACCTGAATGAAAAAAAAGGTGTTGTCGGATTTCCTCAAAAAATTGGTGAAGTATGACTGTGCGTCTAAAATTCTTATCTTTATTTTCATATGGTATGTGTCATTTTGTACCAATAAAAAACTTTTGAGGAGAAAATCTCCGCTATTCGCCTCATTGAAAAAATGATCCAGTACTTTGCATCTTTATCTAATTCCGAAAACATTTCTGTTCCTGATCTCTGTTATCTTTCCTTGAGGAAGTCTTCACAATAAAAGCAGTCGTTTACATATAATACTTTAAAAACAAACAAAAATTTTAGCTCATAGCTGTTGCAAAAAATGCATTTGTCATCAACACACACACACACACACACAAATAGTGTATCTTGTACCTAAGGGATGTATAAGCACAAAATTGAGACAGAAAGTGAAAAGAAAACTCTTCCGTATATGATATTCATAATGCGACACTACAATTCAACGATGACTTAGATAGGGTCATCAACGCGACGATGCGATTGTATAAAAGGCGACTACTACAATAACGGCTGGTATACCCTTATCAAGTACATCATACGCATTGCCAATATGTCGATCACAAATGTGGGCTTTCATTTCTCGCTTACCCCATTCTACATAGAACGCTTTTGTGCTTTCGTTACTTTTTAACTCTAATGATTTTCATTTGTGTTAACTGATTGTGATTTCTTTCTCACTTCAGCATACTTGATCGTTTTTGTTTGCTGCATAATTTGCGACGATATAGCAATATTACATCAAAGGTTTATTACCTTCTTTATAGACGAATTTATACAAGCTATAAGTATGCCCCAACAAGCTATAAGTATGCACCCACTGAACGATAATACCATACTGAAATCAAGTAGCCATTAGTTCTGTAGCTTCGAAGCGAAAGCCTTAAATCTCATTCAAGTCGTATTGATATATAATAGTAGAAACTTGGTGTTCACTTTGGATTTTCATCTACATATTGTGGAGATTTGAGTTTTCCGTCAATAAATTCTAAACTTTTTGTGCTTACTGTTAAGCCGTTTTGCAGTGCTGTGTTTCCTGTCATTTGAGGGTAATTATATGCCCAACATGAACCGTCCCACTGATGAAAAACAACTACAGTACTACAATATCGCCTTTTTCATTCACCTGAAGAATAAACTACTATAATGAACACCTGTATAGCATTTGGCAATTTAAAAATTTGCTTTTCATGGTTCGAAATAGCGACAATTTTAAAAGGAGCAGAAATCATACTTCAGTATTAAGCACACCTCCTGGTCCAAGAATATTTAGGTCTCATAATTAGAAAGATAGGAGAAAGATTAAAACTAGAGACTTTAAAAACAATAGAAGCTGAAAGTGACGAATTGGCTTAATCAAGCTTGTTGCTCCAACTTCCTCCTCCGCTCTTCCCAGCTATCCATGTGATCGGCTGCCCTTTGATCGGAAAGCGCTGCTGCAAGCCATAGCAGTGAAATACGCTCTGGTACAAGCAAGAAATTATTGGCTCTTTTTTGGCTGAGGTTGTCACAACAATAACTGCTAGTTCTACCACTCTTTTGATTTCCACTTTTCTTATATAGGCATTAAATTTTCTGATAGTTTCAAATGTTGTCGGAAATCGTGCATGTACGCAAAAGATCGGAAAATTCTCGTGGTGAAAAACACAAGCCACAAAGTGAGTTGAGATTCGTTTCAACAGGGTAAATAAGCGTTGCCGTATTGACAGCGTGAGAATGTGAATCAGCGCAACCGTGTCAACCCACATTGGAATGGCGTGGGCGCCTATGTCGCCTGTCCTTTTGATGCGTAGCTCCAGCTGCACACTACCTTCTGATGAGTAGTTTTTTTGTTATTCTGAGATCGTGTGAACTAATCAACGTTATCTATAGGAACAGTGCTTAAGAACAAATGAAAAATGTCGGGCTAAAAAAAAGCGTCAACTTCGTTTCGTTCATTCTATAGGCGGAATCACATGTAAAAGTTTGTTTCAGTAAGTGTGATATGCAAATTGTGGAATGATAATGTCATCCTTAACAGTATATCAGTTTTCTAGAATTCGGTGTTAACGTTGATCACTTGAGAAAGGTGAAAATATTGAAGACCATCTAAGCAAATGATTCATTCGAATTTTTGTGCATATTCTCTTTTACTTATTTTGTTTTTCTTTCTTTATTTACTTTTTTTGGGGAGTAAACTCTGTGTACTTTCAAAGATTATGCAAGAAATATTTGCCGAAGTGCTAAATGCATCGTGCAAAATGGTTTGCAACTCATTGCTATCAACATTGTATTGTGCAATAGTTACCGCACATGTCACCTTTACGATCATCGCGTTTTGTTTACTTTACGACTACGTCATCACGTTCGAATTCAGCGCCGACCCGTGAAGCACCATATTTAATTCCCGTATAGGTAAACTGCTTCACATTCTTCGCACTCTACGTCTTCGTCTTCGTCACTCACCAATTCGTTTCACTTAACCGCTTCGTCCTTATATTCTTCCACGGTTGGCCATCGAAGAGATCTGCTTTACCGCACGTGGCGATAAATATAACAGCTGCGAAAATCCCACGAAAGATTTATCTCGAGTAATAAGAAGTCCATGCCACTAGAGTTGTAAAGTTTTTACTCCACATAAGCCTTACGCTTGCTATTGGCACTATTTTTATTGAATGAGAGAATTGCAATGCTTTTCCAATTAATTTTTAGTTAGGTGTATCTAATTTCAATAACCAGCTTATTGTAATCGTATTTGTAAACTCAAGTCTCATTTAAATCTGTGATTAATTCTTTTGATTATTGAGCCTAATCAGTTATATCTCTCTATTATTTTCTTATCATACTCTTCAAATGTTTGTAGTTAGCTTCATCCCAACTCTCTCTGTGAATTTAGTTAGCTGTGCTATTGTTATCAACCACATTAGCAAAATAACCTCAGTTGTGATAGTGGCAATTATATGTGGAAAGATTCGTTAATTTCCGTAGGTCATTAGCAGAATTCGGTATCACATGTCAGTCTATTAAGTGCATTTTTTTTTTTTGAGATAATGAATTCCTGTGTTGGTCTATATTAGTATGTAAGCGATAACGGCAATCGACTTATTACCCGCTGTATGACCAACGTGGAAACAATCAAACTGATAACGCTACTATTCAATGGTCTGAAAAAAGTCAAAAATTGTTCGCCGCTTCAAAAGTGATAGTAGATGAAAAAAACTGATTTGCTCGATTTTGCTTTATTTGAATTCCACATAACCGGTGTGTTTTAGAGCAAGAGAATCCATCTTCTGAGCTCGCTTGTCGAGTTTGCAGTTATATGATGTACATATGGAGATCCGTTTTGAAATCTTCGATTAGATAGATGCAAAGTCTGCAGGTAGTTTGAGCTCCATGTCCGTAGTTGATGGGTAGCAAGGGTGCACTTGGGAAAAACGCGGAAGGAAAGTATTAAATTGGACAGAAAGAGATGAAAATCATCAGAAATTTGGCAATAACAAAAAGATTTAGAAGAGGCCTTCACGAGGGATTTTACAGCTCTGTCACAAAAGAACGTGTCCAATACAATCGAAAATGCGAGAATTTTTCCTCTCATTATACACATTTTGTATTAGCAGCAACACTAAAGCATTGTTAAACCTAGCATATCGGATGGAGGTTTGAGATAACCCAGCGAATATTTTTTCAACCTTGTCGAGGTTCCTATCATTCAAGTTAATAACCTAGAACTCTTAATCCATATATGCGTCAAACATGAATAAAAGGTATATGTTTTTTTTAATTGAGCATTTCTCTTAATCTACTCCCTGAAAAATGCATGGAAAATATTCATCAACATGTTGACTTGAAAACATCAGGAACACATTTTGTGGTTAGTGTTTGAAGAAAAAAATCTCGACACTCAAATATTTGAGCAGCAATCATTGCAAGCAAAGCGGTAAAGCTAATATTCCATTACTCATAGTTGCGCCCGCTGCAGTAATATTCTTAGAAAGAGAATATTTGCAAAGTTAAGATGACGTTTTTCGACGTTTTCTCAGCAATAAAATCACACTGAGATCATCCCTATTTTTATGCTTTTACAAGAAAATTGTTTTAACGCCTATTGTGTTTCAGTTTTTGAAATTTCGGATAGAGTAATTATTCTTTTTTTTCTTTTTTTTTTTTTACAACAACACGTTAAATTCTCAACTGAACGTTGATTAAGAGCGCCTAAATTTTTGTATAGATCGTTTCCGCATTTAAAACGTTAGAAAATATAGAAAACTATTTCTGCAAAAAAACGAACATTTTTCCGTCTCTAACCAGTATGTTTTACTTGGCTGAATCACCATATAATTGCAAAATTAGGTTTGCATCGTAAATGTGCTACGCCAGTGATTAATGTTTTGTTTGAGCTTGGTTCACCTGAGTCAGCTGCGAAAAAGCGATCATCTATCTTCGGATGTGACCTATTGTAACACCTTTACTCTTTTATCGTTGATTTTGGAACGATCGATTCGCGCTGTTCTCTCTGAGCAATAATAGAAATGTACTATGACTAAAGAATGTTAAGCGCGACAAGTTCAATTTAGAGATTAGAATGTGATTCGCATTAAATGTTTAACAAGTATTTTCTCAAAACTGCTCCATATTTCTACCCATCCAATGCCCTCCTCCCTTCTTCCCTACCCATCTTACTTCGATGGTTCAATTTTTGTGCTTAAAGTTCGCTAACAAAATTTGTGACCGCACTGCTTGCAAACCGCCTTTCCTTTAGGTGTTTTAAAACACTAATGTTTTCCTTATGGCATTTGAGATTTTAGTGGGAAATTACCGAAGATAGTGTAACACCGAGTCGATATCTTATTTGTCGTACACATTGACATGTCGTTATTTTCAAATAAATTCTCAGTGGTTCTTTATTTTCATTTCCAAAGTGCTAAACTCTTCATTTGCATTAGTGTAATACGCCTCCCTATGTCAGCAGTTTGTTTGTTAGAGTTGAGAGGTACTCCACAATGTTGCAAATATCTGCGCAGTTGATTGTTGTTATTGCTAACTTATTTTCTCGTTCTTTGTGCACTATTTGTCCGCCTCTCCAATTGTTCCGCAAGAATCTTCGAAAGACCACATGAGTGATAATGCACTCAATCCGAACCACTTGTGCATTCACTGTTTCAGTGACGTATTTTAGTTGATGCCCAATCCATTGGAAACTAATCTGTGGATATTTATTTGCTCAATTTTGCGTTGATTTTGCACAAAATTTTTCTCCCTTGCCAATCTAGAGTGCAAATTAAAATGTCAATCAGGCATACCTACAGATATACTTGATGGGTGCCATTCAATCTTTCGAATGGTATGTTTGGAAAGTTGCATTTAAATTGCGCATAGGCGGATAATATGTACTGAAGACAAATATGCAATTTATGAATGTTAGAGAATTTACGAACAAATAAATATCTTAGGCGTTCGTTTATGTCTATTGCTATAGTGAGTTACTTATCTCCCGATTACGTAACAATTACTGCATAAGTTACTTAAGTAACGTGGTAAATTATGCACGAGTATTTTTCAGCACAAACGGTCAATATGCATATGTCTTTGGTAGCTCTCTTTTTAATAGTTGCCTCATATATTGCTCCCTCTTCAAGTGTTCCTACGAAGAAAGATCGCTACGATATTATTCTTTCAAAAGGTTTGTTTCTCTCTTATACCACAATTATACGTAAAGCCACTAATACCATAATAATATATTGGCAAAATATGACATCGAAATCCCTTATTAAAGTGACATAGATTTGCAAAGCTTGTAAATGCAACATTTTGTAGGATTGAACCTGATAAACTGACACATTTTCACTATTTTTGGTGGTCGAATTCGGTCATCAATTTAGTCACAAGTGAACGTTTTCAACCAATTTAATCATAGAAAGAACTTCAAATTCCAGCGGGAAGAGTACCGGAGCGATCGGATTCCCGAATTCTCGAAAAGGGATCGAACTTTGTAATAACATGTCAACTCGACGACAGCATTGTCGGTGCAAGAAGTATTGTCTGGATGCACAATGATGTCGAATCGTCAAACTACGACAACATCAAAGTTAAACAATCGCCGTACGTTTAGAATATTTCTTTGAAAAGCATCAACACTCGAAAAGGAGAGAAATTTTCCGCTACAACTATAACAAGAAAATGATGATTTGGCGCAATATTGACGATTTAATTGTAATTTTATTTCTTATGTAAATTAGCGAGAAAACGTTTATAAATATGGATTGGGCATTAAAAAAATATTCCGACTGAATGTTGTCGTTTTCATGTATTTTTAGGTGCCGAAATATGAAGGTTTGCTTCTTGATCGCTAAATTTTTCTTTTTCTTCTTTCAGAAGGAGGCTACGGATAGTAATCAATTCATTTAATTCTGCGAATGTTGGCTTCTATTCGTGTAAAACGTCCGACGCAAAGGTTAATAGCTTCAGACTGTTTCTGTTGAATGACTCATACCAACATCCTATTTACTAAGAGTAACACAAATTTTGTGATTGTCTTTGATGTATATACACTGCGATTCTCTTATTTAAAGAAAAACATTTAGGTGTAAATTTGGTCGATTGGAATTTTATTCTCATATATTGACGACAAACAATAGGATACATAAAGGTTTTAAAAGAGAAAAAGCAAAAGTGAGGTAAAAATCTGCACTAAATATGACGGCAACAATATTAAAGGCCATTTGAAAAATGCAATCGTTTTAGCGCATATGTGACAATGAAGAATTGTCGAATTGACACCACTGTAGAAGCTTGAAGACTGTGGATTATTTTCTAGCAAAGGCGTTTATTTTTTACAGGCACAAGGAACTCGACGAGTTCGATTGTTGGAACGTTGTCCAGATGCGTTTACGGGATATTGTCATAATGGCGGAGAGTGTATCTGGGATGGAACGGGCGCAGCTTCTTGCTTGTTCGTTTTATTTTGCTCATTAATTTCTATCAACTGGTGGAGCTAGGCGGCTCGTTGAAAAGAGCACTAATTGCTCATTTTACAAGATATTTGAGAGCGTCGCAAAAGTGGTAGTGATTATAAGCTAACATATCTCGCGGATTTGAAATCCGATTGTTTCTTCGAGTCACCTTGATTCGATCTAGTGCACAGATGTATGCAGTTCTATATTTGTGTTTTATGAGGTAGAGATTTAAAGTTGTGAAAGGTATTTCCTATCTTGAAATCTTTTATTGAACATCTCAAATTCCACAAACACTCGCTCAAGAATAGGCTATAGAAACTCCTTTATTATTAAGAAATTCCAAACCTTGACCTCTTAGAAAATAGCACAAATTTAAAATTCTCAGCCGAGAGCACACCACAAACAATGATCTCTTCCAATTTTGTTATGGGGAAAAAAGTTTTCCATCAGTGACATTCATCGCATCTTGACCTATTGCGAAAGACTGTCCTCCGCGGCGCCCATAAACGCGCGATCCACGACCACTCATCGAAGAAAATGAGCAGTAAAAACTATGTATATTTATTTCCTGTGATAAAGAAGAGCTTAAAAATTCCGTACCTTTCAGCTGTGCTAAAGGATTTTTGGGAAAGCGATGTGAGAAGATAATTCCACCAATGCCGGTGATAACAGAAAAAGGAAATCTCGGTGAGTTTTATTTGTTGTCTAATCGAAGAGTGAAATGCAATGAAATAATTTAAAATTTTACGTAACAAAAGAAATAATGAAGCACGAATTACTATCTTGAGAGATTTATTCTTATATTGCTCTTTTGAGTGAGAAATAATCAACGAAATAATGAATTAATGAAATAAGTGTAATAATAAAAGTAACGAAGATAATAAAATATGAAACGAAAATGAGTACTACTTATAGTGAAAAAAAAACAACTCTATAATGACGAAAAAATGCTTTCCCGCATGTGGGTGAGAACTCGTACTTTTCCATTTTCTGCGCCACTGATACACTAATGAAGTACTGAAAAAGTCATTCTTCATCCTGAGCTCTAAAATGTTAATAACCGATGACAAAATAAAATAAAACGAAACAAACAATAATTTTGAAATCTATAGCATCATTAACGATACTCCTGACGTTTTTGTCTATTGTTCTTCTGGTTGGCGTTCTGCTTGGTATCGCCGCTATACGCTATCGCCTACAGCGAACGCATGATATGAAGTCAAGGTGATTTTAAAATTCTTTCTTTTTTTTGTGAATAACAATTTCATAGCAATAAACATTTACTTTTGGAGACATAAAGTGACTCTCAAATTGTAAAGATATTCATACTCTGTCTATAGATTGCATATTCCAAGCGGTGTGCCAAATTTGCATCATGAATTTCTCACCTTCATAGCAGTGCAACCGTATATGCTTGATAATGCTGGTGTCTTCATTTTTTGCGTCCATTGAAATAGGTGATCTTGTTCACCAAAAATGAACGTCTTCGGATTTAATTAGGTGATCGTTTTTGGCTTAGCTTGGTGTTACAGAAATCTAATATAAAAATAATTGGATTTTGCTTGTGCATATGCACATAAGCTTCACAACAGCGTATGCTGAATTTGTAGAGAGTGGTGGAATAGAACGGCAGAAATAATTCGACATATTTCACTAATCGTAAAAATACATTACAGTTGAAATTATATTTCAGATCGGCATATGCGACAAATACGGTGAAGGTAGCAGCTATTTGTCCTGAATATTCCAACGAAATTCAGAAGGTAAAACACCATAATAACTATTATTCGAAGGCTAATTCTTGTAAATATCAATCAGTTTTCATCTATCATCAATTAAAGACGAATAGAATAATCCAACAATACTGCAACCAATCCAACAATATGAATGAACTACTTCTTGATAATCCAGATATCAAAAAATGAAATATCTTCTGTCATCTGATATTAGAAGTGTTTCTTCAGCGTTATACAACCTTGTTTGTGTATAACAATTCTTTCTTTCCAGGAACCTTTGATTGTAGGCGAAAGTACGGAATCGGCCGAAAATATGACAACAAAGTGAGTTGTCATTTATACTTATTTTTCGTTTCATTGCAACATTACATACTGTAAGCTAGAGAAATTTTAGCGCAAAAAACATAAGCAATGAAAACAGCCATCTTTGCTATCACCTTTACTCCGCTAACTATACTTGAATAGCTCAATTTTTTGGTGATCTTTTTGTGGATATTCCAAGAAGAAAGTTTTTGCTCCAATAAACAGTGTAAAAAAGAAATAGATAAATTACTAATGACTGAAAATTATGCGCATTTCACTTCGGGTTAAAAACTCACCTCTATACCTCTATCAACCGTACGATCCAATTGTGTATATTTGTGGAAAGTGTTCAGAATATTGCAAGACAGCAAATTGAGTCGGCTATATATGTTTTGCTGATTGCTAGTCAGAATATTTGAGTGGCCATGTTTACAGCATAATTAACGTAAACAAACTATTGCTTCTAATCACATGCTTCTAATTTTTAAAAGTACCATTCAATTACGAATAAGAAAAGTGGTAAAATGATTTTAAAAAATGTCAGGGAATTAAAAGAGGAGCGAATTATGGAACCTTCAGCTGTGTTCAATTCAAATGAAGAATCGGAACAAAAAAGGCCAAAACAACGATTGCAACGATCGGATGCAATTGAAGAAGTGTAACTAAATTTATGTGATACGCTAATTTGTCAATCTCATTAAAAACGTTGCTAATAATAACGAATATTACACATTCCCATATTGATCTGATGGGTTTTCTTAGAGTTGATACGCTTTAATGTCATAATAGTGAATTCACTAATCGCCTTTCCTTTGTTTGTTTGTTTTTTTTTTTAAATTTTATTTTAAATGTATATCTGTCTCATTATTCGATATCTCACTTTGCGGGTATTTATGCTTATCTTTCATCCGCTAGCTTATTTCGTCTTGTTGAATGATCAGTATTTTCGAGTACACCTCATAATCTCTGTTTTGCTGCTAAGCCCAATAAAGGCTATCCTTTATCATCTTTTTTTTTCCCAATATTTGCAAAGTTTTTATATACGATTTTTTCATTGATGATTGTTTCGATTCAATGAAAGAGAGCAACGAATAAAATGCGTGAATTATTGGAAAGATAGCCACTTCTCCTAACCTATTCCTACATTATTGCCTCAGCAAACACAATTAGTGAAGTTTTTAAAATCTTAAAAAGCATATTCGCTATAATTTTCTGAATGACAATTTGACAGTTAATTAGGTCAAGTTGCCCTTCGCTGGGTACTTCCACTGAGCACATATCATCGTCATGCACTTTGACCATATCGAAGAATTTCCCTCCCCTCTATGAAGTACACGTTGTCTTTAAGTGACTAATGCTCATTAAGATCACGTTGTCGCTTCAAACAAATTGAAGAGTAGAATGATAGGTTTTATTGGTGTAGTCGCTTCGCTGGCTGCAAAGACCTGTTTTAAACTGCACGACGTGTATTCGTATGTAACGATGGCTACTTCGAGGATTGTCGATAAGAGGCAAACAAGTTGCGATACTATTTCACACCACTCAACCTTCACTTTCAATTCGGCGACGTTTCTTCCTCTTTTTCGTTCGTTCACACCTAGCGAACTTTCCTTTTGCTTTAATCGAAATATTGAGAATGTTTGGGTTTATAGTGAGTGATCGGTATAGCCAGATCGGTAATTTAAGTTATATTAAACCATCACAATAATATTCAATAGTTTATTGTGTGTTTTGCATCATTTTACCCCTTCCAGTTACACATGCAAGTGAGAGTGCACCTGATGCTTCTAGTAGTTTTTTTAAACCTTCAACCAACCATTCTATTCCATCTTATAACCTAATTTGAATAGAGTGGTAAGCTGTTAGCGTATCATTGATAATAATGTAGTATGGGCTAATATGTTTGCACACTACTTTCTACTAAATTAAAACGAATGATTAAATTTCTTATGGAATTTTTTGCATTCTTTCATCGAACTCATATACGACCTATAGTGAAAATGAAAGGTTCGATGGCGTACAAGATGAGGTGACGATATAAATACGGTGACATATTGAGCAACACATAAAAGAACGATTGATTTTCCTTTATATTAGTCGCTGAAACGATTGTATAGGTGCGTTGGACTTGATTTCAGCGCTACTTGAGTCGATGTGAATACGTTCCACCTATCACTCTCTCTATTATACTTTGGTGGAATTTCTAGGCAGATCTTTTTTTAGCTTTATTTTGTTTGAAAAAAAAAGAAAGAAACTCAGTCTTAGAAATCTGCTGAAAGAATTTTTTACGTTTCATTTGATTCCTATTATGTTGATTCTTAGGTACGAAAATGTTTAGTAACGATTGCTAATGTTGGATATGAAAAATTTGTCGAGAAATTTTTAACGATGCATACATTAAAAAAATTTTTTCAAATATTATTTTGAATAAGATGAGTTGCTTCGATTACTTCTGGATTTGTTTTCGTTTTTAGACTAGAATTAATTCATTGTTATTTTTAATGAATTTCGATTAGTTCAGTTTTTTTTTTCTTTTGATGAGCCATATTCAAGTGGAAATTTCTCAACTACATAGGAAGTGAGTATACTGCCAAGGTATTGTGGGAAATTCTCATTGGATGAATCATTTGATGTCGTTTAAATAGAGCGTACGTCTTTTTTCACTAATAAAACAAGCATTCCCTACAATTTTAATTGTTAGACTGCAATGAACCTCATCGGTAGAGCAGTGCTGCCGAAAACGTATAAATGTGAATATGACTCTGTTTTGAGTGAAAAACTCCCTTAAAATTCGCATTCGTTACCGAATGAAAAACTAGAATAGCCGGAAATTTTAATTCATACGCTATAAATTTTAATATGAAATATATAGTCATTCCCTAGGAGACAAGATCATATGCCTATAAGATTCATCTGTGCCTATAAGATAGCTTTGATTCATTAATGCTTTTTTTTCACTACTGCATTGAGTTATTCACATAAAAAATGGCGTATGTTGAGAAAAACCCCCAAATTATGGATCTTTATTTCAGGTCGATATGCGCTATTTCGTCCTCATTGGGCTGTTGCTATTTGTTGAAGCATTTGCCGAAGAGGAAAAAAACGAAGTAAAAGAGAACGAATTAGCGCGTGGTAAATTTTTTTTTTTTTTTTTTGTTCAGCCAAATTGCCAAATTTCGAGAGCTGTCTTACTACTCTCCCATCCCTACCCGTTCGATCTTTCACACCGCTCCCCGTCTACTTTCAAATATCGATTCTACAACCAATATGTGTGATTTTGTATTTCTACAGTCTGCGTGTGTATCCACCACCTGTTTTTGGCAAACTGCTGCAGAATACAACTAAAACCTCTTTTTCCTCTCCCTTCCCCCACATAACTATAAGAAAAAATGCCCTCATGAATGCACGATCGCATTTTTTTTTTTCTTTAGTTCTTTTATACTTTTAAAACATAACTGCAAATTTGAAGAAACCGGTTCTGAACGATTCCCATAGTCGCAGTTTTTTTTTTCTTATTTCGACTACCTTCCTTTTGTTGCAATACAACCGTCAGTCAACATGTTTCTTTTCCATTCTTTCATACTTTAGTTGTTTATCAACCTATTATCATGCAAACGATAACGAACATACAATATCAATAACCGAATTTTAAGCGTTTGTTGTCGAGACTTTTAAAATGTCGTTTGAAGGTTTCTTGTAAATGCCTAAATAGTGATGCAAAATTTGGAGTCGATTTAATAGAGTGAAGAATGATGGACAATACGATTTATTTTAGGATTATTTCAGGATTCGGAGATGACATCGAATGGGTAAAGTGGAGTGATGCGAAAGATCAAGCAAAAGCGCTGAAAAAGCCAATCTTTTTGCTAATCCACAAGAGTTGGTGTGGCGCTTGTCAAGGTTTTCATATTGTTTATTTTTGTGCTGCTGTTTTTCCAGGGAAAAAAAAAACCGCTCATTGTATTTATTCTTGAACGCTTTCACTATGAGTTTTTTATATGGAACAAAATATTTTTCGCCTTAAAATTGACGTTATTTCCAATAAAATCGACATTTTCCCGATACCCATATCTATGTACCTATCGGCTATTCGCTAGCTAACAAGTCTAATGAAAGAATTTATGAAAACTAATAGGCGTAGTATTCAATAAAAAATCACCTCAGCAAATGTATTTAAGACAATAATTCTCTTTTTCTTTTTACTCTAATAGCTGTGATTGTAAGATTAGTTATCACTGGAATAGTGGCACACTTGGACGAATGCCGCTCACCGACTATTAATAATTGAGCACTTGAGTACATCAAGGAATTTGCTCAGCGGAAACTTATGTGAAACGCTTCAAATTTGGAACGGTGATGTTATCATTCTTAAAGAACTCATCTTCTCGAACTATGAGATTATTTTTACGTTAATGAAAGGTGTGGTTAATTCATTATTAAGTAACGAGTAATCTCCCATTTAGGCATCAATCTGTTATTAAATATGTCATATTTACCGACTGTTGCATCAGAAGATACCAGTGGATTCGTATTTGGCGGTGCCACAGGATGGCGTTTTTGGCGATATTTTTCACACTCTATATTGATATTGATAGAGTCTATTATGGGTACGAAACGTACGATGAAATAATTGGATAAGTAATTTAGAGATTGCTCGATGCTAGCAGTGTCAGACTATTCCGATTAATTACAGCATTGAAAACAACTTTTCGATCGTCAACACAACGAGATGAGTTTGTTAAGCTCTCGAAGGAATTCGTAATGGTGAACACCGAAGACGATGAAGAGCCTGATGATGAACGATACTCTCCAGATGGACAATATATACCACGAATATTTTTCTTAGGTTAATTATTATTCGTTTGTTCTATTTTCGTTTAATAATATCAATGCATCCTCATCTAATGCCTCCATTTTCGTTGATTTTATTTGTTAAAATTGCCCATTTGACAATGTTTTTTGGCATAGAGAATAACTACTTCTCAGCAATATTTTATTCGTAAATTGTTTATGTTCCACAAAAAATTTGTCAATTCTTTCGTAATGGATATGTTATTAATATTGGAGTTAGTAGTAATTCTGTGCAACACAGCAATTTCTAGATCAAACTCAAGACATTCAGAAAATTTGAAATGTCGGATGGCGACAAGGCCGCGCACAAATATAAAGAAATCTTTGTATAGTATCAAATAATCATTATTTGTCTTTAGAAAGAAATAAAAATAAGCGATCTCATGATTAGCAACTTTCAATTTAGAAGGAATTTTAATGAGTTAATTATGTGTGAATTTCAGACGTAGATGGTAGACCATTTGAGAATATCAACAACAAGGCATCCTATCCTCGTAATTCGCACTACTTTCCACAACTTCCAAACTTGATGAAAGCTATGAATAAGGCATTAAAGGCGTTCGGCTCTCCAACGGTACAGTTTGAGATATAATGAGTCTTTTAGTGATATATTAATGCCAGGAAAAATTTCCAATAATCGTCATTTCTTATAATTAATTCAAATAAAATCTTTAGGCATTCCCATATTCTTAACAGCGTTGTTTTTATGCTGCTATTTGATGCTTGATGTGTTTGAAAGATTCTCTTAGCGAAACGCATCTGCGGGAATAGATGACTTTGCTTCGAAAACTCCATTAATCCCCAGTTTTATGTGGCACAAAAATTAATCGTTTTTATTTCTGCATTAATCTATTACATGCGACCGATATCTGAATGAAACTTTGTGATATTCTCCATAGCAAAAAAATAATATTCCCGAATGAAGGTTTTGCAACATTGAAAATCGGAAGTGTTGATTATGTTACAAAAAATTGGTCGTAAATTTCCCTTCATAATTCTCTAGAAAATTTTGATTGTGGATTGTAAATGAAAACTCAGAGTTTAATTTACGATACAGATTGAACCCGTTGAAAAAGAAAAACAAATTTCCTTATTTTAGAGCGGTAAAGGCAATCAAACGAGTGATGATGATTCAATAGAGCAGCAGAAAATGGTTAGTAAAGCAGATAATAAATGAGCAATTTCTCAGCTTTTGTATATCGTTTTTTCTGCGATAATCTATAAGTAAATTTTGCTCGTAGTCGTTTTGCGCTTTATAATATGGACAATGTTTTTTTCTTTCAAGATTTTCTTTAGGATCTTCCAGAATCCTTCAGGATTTCTTTCAGGATCGTTCAGGATTCACTTTATAATCATTTTCATTCGAGGTTACAATAACCGTTATCCGTCTACATCAAATCTCAACTCAGTTTACTTATGTTGAGGATGAAATCGAATTTTTACAATTGAATTCGATGAGGGAACTAGTAGCAACCATTGGATCATTTAAATCAGAGAAATGCGAACTCTCGAAGTTGAAGTCAAATATATTTCAATTGTTATTATTAGTTGGTATTAATCACTGATTTAGTCGTACTATTCGACATCGGTAAAACTAAACATTTTTTTTTTTGTAGGAAGGCGATGAAGAAGTAGATGAACATAGTGGATGTCCGCATGCGGCAAAAGTAAGAGCCATGAAGAAAGAGCAAGAAGCAAAGGAAAAAGCGAAAAAGAAAGAAAAAAATGAGGAAACAAATGAAACCGATAAAGTGACGACTGATGAGAAAGAAACACATGTCGAGAGTGATTTGAACGAGAAGAAAGAAAATAAGAATGAGAAAAGAAAAGAAGATGAAAGAGAATAAGATGAAGATACGAAGGATAAGAAAATCGATGACATAGAAAAAATTGGAGAAAAGCAAAAAACAGAACTTTAGAAGGTGATAAGAAGATGGTAAAATAAAGGCTCGTAGTAATGTTGTACGATTCGCTTACAGTGGCTTATATCCGACTGTAAATACCTATCAGACGTTACTCTCTGTCCATAGGTCGCAAAATTTCCATACAGACAACAACATAAACAATTTTCCTCACTAGCTCGGTTATTTGACGTCTTCGAGTAAAAGTAGTACTTGCGTTACCTGAAGGAGTCCAGTTCAGCGAGCGAAGTGCGACCTCGGTATTAGATGTAAAGTCCAGCTTCGGTATCAGACGTGAGAGTGAAAGTCCGACTTTGATCTAAACTGTAAAGTAGCGTTGAGCTATAGTTAGGTAAATGTAATGTTCGCTTGAAATCCAAGAAAATACACATTCGATAGATAGCTACAAAACTCAATTCAAATTACCCTTCTTTGACTTCATTATTTGCTGGCATTTTTGCACACTTTAATCTAAATAATTTTCGTAAAAGAACACATAAAACATTTGGAAACAAAGATAAACCACACGTTTCGAGTATTTATTGCATTCTTGTTTCAATATTACCTGTATTACCTTTACTGCATTACATGTATTTCGATTGAAGTATCGGATGCGATGTATGTGCAAGATTCACTCTGTTTTGAAGTTGCTCGCCGAATTTACGTTCGTTGCTCGAGTGGTCAAAATTTCTTGGTTTCCTCACGTTCCCTCATTCTGCCTCAACCAGATGCTTCCAGTCAAGTTATTTTTACCACATAATCCACTCATATTGTTCTTTTGAATTTTCAAACCTCAGTGCGGAAACTTGAGCCTCGTAAACCTCCTAAATATGTAAGGCATTTCCTGCCGAAGGTGCAAATCGAGCACCATTTAAATTGACAATACTCAAACGGATTATGGTGTGAATTCAGCAGTATTGTTATTGTGATGGAAACCCTAATTTCGCTTCGCATAACCACCCTGCACCCTTTATCGAACCCAAAGCACGTATTCGACTCCCACATGTCGCATACACCTCAAAAAAATGTGCCCACCCTTTCGAAGATAAAAATCGAAGGAATTCGAACTTCCTCATTGAGGCTGAATGTCCGGCCATGCCATGATGTTCGATCGCTGGAGGCCTATGCTCACCTAGTTGCACCGATAATGTTGTTTGCGACGTTAGATGAGTGTCAGGATTTGCTGAATAGGCGCTCGCTAATATTGCTCGAAACGACTCAAAACCAGCATACTCGTCGGCAGTTTGCTAGCAGTTTGCTAGTATAATTCACTCAATTTACTCAACAATTTTGCGCTCCGATAGGAAATGGTCCACATCTCTAAGGATTTACTTGTTGTAAAGAATAGGATAATAAGAGTAGGGTTGGGTACAGTCATGAAGAAGTTCATCTGCGTTCGCATCACTATGAGGGTTTGTTGGTTCACTTTTTGGGCAAAAAACCTCTGTGACTCCAGGCTGGTCCACCATGTCAAAAAGTAGCAATTTTCCAGGTATTCCTCAGGTGCCAAATACCATTAAACTATCTACGAAGGTGTCGTCTTTCTCCTCGCTACTGAGAACTGAGCAAATTTTAAGGGCGCTCAGTGCCAATTTGCCGTTGTTAAATTAGTAGCTCATCATAAGCACGACATGGAATTCACGTTAGATGACCTACAATTTCAGAGTGGAACCAGCTAAAGCCACGGAATGCGCAAAAAAAACCTTCGAACATCGAACTTTGCGAACATTGCAGCAGTTAATAAGCGTCATATAGGAGTTGCCTTCGACTCGCTAGTCTTTAGCTAAGCGATGGGTGAGAAGTTCCTTGCGGCGTCCGCTCGAATTTTTTCATATTATGTAGCACGTTGAGTGATCTTTCTTGATTGTTTTGGTTGTCTTATTGTCTGTGCAGCAAGTTGGGGTCCTTGTATGCAGGAGCGGGAACAGGGAGCGCGTTAGAACAGTGGTGCTAAGGTTGCTATTTAATTTGCCCCGGGGGGTTTTGCCCACGTGTTTGATTGTATGAATTCTCAGAGACCTGAAGAGGTCGGAGAGGTGATATGATTAATCATTTTTAAACAGGAGATGGTGAAGGTAGTACGGTCAAGTTTTACGAATCACTGCATGAAGGTCTGATGACGTTACCTTTTTTTTCAATGAAATCACTTGCATTTTTTCACTACTAGGCCAACATTCAAAAAGGCGTTGCATAGTCATGACGCCGGAAGGAAATCTAAACTCCGAGTCCTGTTATTTTGCAACTTATTATAATTTGCACATAAGATGTTATGCTCATATTTTGCACCTTTGCGGCATGTTTGCACGATAGTAAGCAGGACTTAACCAAATGCTTCCACACCTTCCCTAATCGAAACCATCCATCAACCAATGACCTGAAAACATTTGCAGTAATGCAGAAATGTTACCACAACTGTTAGACTTCGTGTTTTGCTCATTTTTATGTAAACATTCCATACCTTTGACAGGATAACGATCGAGTCTTCCTAACTCTCTCTCTTGTTTAGTCTTAGAGGCTGTAGTGAAGTAGTACCGTTTTCTTCCTTGAAAGTAGTCGAAGCGTTACTTCAGAAAGGAGCATGCAGCAGCACCAAGAAGCACAACACACTCGCACCTATTGTTTTATATGCCATTATCAGGCTTTTGCTTGTCTTACCTGGTCTGTATCACGGTGAGGTCGAGATCGGAATCGGATCTAACCCGCGACCGTAAAGAAGTGTCTCACACGAGCTAAGCCTGGTCTCTATCGAGATCAGAGGCTGATTGAAGGGCGTTGTTAACACATTACCGTACTGAGATGGGTTAAGTTCGGTACTGATTAAGTCTAATTCGGTATAGATTAGTCTCGATAACTTTGCAATTTCCTCATATCATCCACTGATGTGTGTTTTTTTTTTTAATTTGGCTGATGATGTAATGATGCTTGCTTGTTTTCGGCTCATTTGGAATGTAGATGTATTCTCAAAATGTGTTATTCATCAGTAACGAGCCGATTTTGTACCCTATATGCACAAATGTTTTAACAACCGTGGAAGAGGTAACATAGGTACTCGCAAGTTTATTGGCCATTATCGGCCAGCACTAATCGTACAAGTCGTCTTACAACAAGCTTTGGAAGTATTTCCCATCGTTCAACTCTATATCCTCTTAGTGGAAGTTATAATTCAGTGCTTGCAAATTGCAGGTGGCCTCTGAAGGCCAATACGATTACTCTCACAGAATGCAGACCGTAATGGCGTTGTGTCATTTCTGTGAAAATCATGGACCTCGTGTTGTTATGACTACACAATCGATGAGGGATTCAACTCAGGCTGATTGCTGCGGTCCCTCTTGTCCGATTTCGAATTCAGTGATATTCCCAGGTGTGTATCGTTCCTGATTTTTCGTCTTTTTCCGTGCCTTTCTCTGACATCCAATAGATACGACGCTTGAAATAATTCATTCGTGCATGATTTGTTCATATCGGCCATTGTAACACACCTTCGGCTCACGTTTATTCACTTGTGACACAGCCTCTGCTCCAGTTATTCTACAAAATAGCCACTGCTAGTGACTCTTATCTACACGGAAGTCAAAATAAAGCTGCGTCCTTTAAGTGGTTTGTGTTATGCCTGCCTCATGCTAACCATTTCGTGAAACGTCTGCTAAGTGCGGATTTAATACCGTGCATGCATTGTTGCCTGCTTAGCGACATGCGATCGAGCATGTTGTATGATATGAAACAGATGCACTTTTGACGGTGACAACGACCAGTAAATAGTTTTTTGTAGTCATTCGTTCGTTGGAAATTCCACCGAGATGGAGCTTTTAAGCGGATTTTAGAAGAGGGGAACTCATATCGTGACCGTCATGTGGACTGTTTGATGAACGAAGTACGAGACGATGAGGGCAGATGCATGGCGTGTTCGTCGTTTTGTGGTGGAAGTGGCCTGGTTACAACAGATCTCGATGCTGGCATCAACTATATCAGTTCACAGGTTTTCCAATCGTCTCATTGCTACTTCAGTCTAATCTTGGTTTTATCAATAATGTCCTTATATTTGTGACAATACAGGAATGGCTGGCGCACTTTTGTTTTGTGGCAAAAACAACTCCGTTTATTGGCATTTCCACTTTTTCCGATGTAATGAATATGCGACTGTAGCAGATAGATTGTATCTTCGCAAATTCTACTCTAGTGATTTTTTCATCAGTGGTTGAAAAAAATAACTTGAGATATCGGGTCGGTTTTTTTCTTTTTTCAGATCTCTATGGCATCTGTTTGTTCACTAACCTGATTTATTGAAAGTGGCAATAAACGAGTGCAGTTACTTATAGGAATCTTTTCAATAATTATTGTTGAATTTATTTGATATCGTTCGTTTCATTCATTAGTTTATTGAAGGTGGCAGTGAATGAGCGCGTTTGTCAGCTCGTGAAGCATGCATGCCTTCGTTCATTGAGTTGCGAGGTGTATGCTTCAATGCCATTACAAGCGCCCACCTCGACGATGAAGAGCACAAAGAGTATCAGTGTACCGACGCCGAATGCACGTACAGGAAATTTCGAGGACTCATGGCTTGAAGGGAACGTTGATGGGGGCAGCGATGGGATAATTCTTTTCGGTGATGATGATCACGGGTATACGCTTTCGCATACTTTCAGGTGCGCAATATTTAAATCTTCTTGATTTTCCAAATGCTTCGATGTGTACCACCAATTCACTTGCTTTGCTCATCTGGGTTGCTTTTCAGCGTTTTAAGCTATCTTAGCCTCAGTGAATGTTTATGCTCTATCTTTAGAAACTTCCTCAGCCGAGTATTTATGTTGCAATAATTGCATGCTTCGAGTAGTATTTTTGTATATAAGTTATGTATAGTATGCTTTTCCGTAATCTTGGAGCGTGAAATAGTCTAGTGCTCTATTGCTGTATAAGGGTTTAGCCAGCTGGCTGTCTGAAAAATTCAAACTTTCATTTTAACCTTTAAAAAAGAATTTTTTACAGTTTATTTAAGAAAAAAAGATTGGTTTTTGAAATGTTGTTTTAGATTACGAGACGCAAAAGCACGTGGTTTTCAACGTTGGTTCTCGTTGATCGTTATTTGTATGGACAAATTGCTCATCACAAATAATTACGAATTTTTTGTTTCATCACTTTCGACGATTATACATCAACTACAGGTATTTTCCGATGTGACAACTCTTATGTCTTTTAGTGATCTCAGCTTGACAAAACAGACTTTGTTTTAGTTCGTCGTTTATCCTGGATTTAAGAAAATTGAAAAGATGATGGTAGGTAGAGATGATAAGCTTGAACAAGTATCTTTAACAGATGAAAGAACCTATTATTGGAAGGCAACAAGAATTGTTGATAGGTTAAGCACAGAATGAAACGAACGAAATTATCCGATAAAATGAAAATAGATGTACTACTTGATCATGCGAAATAAACATTTGATGCTGTTGATCAAAACAAATCAACGCGTACTTTAAACTAAATTTACATCCAATGAGGTAAGGAAAATATGGCGATGAGTCATTAAAAAAATTGATTTATATATCGGTTTTGGACTCTGTTCTATTTGTTAGACATGAGGTTTCATCATGTTATCAGTTGTAATGTTTTCTTTTTATATCTAAAGTAGTTTCTATTTGTTTTCCATAATGTTCAACGAACGTTTTATTAGCAAAGAGCTTTATCATTTTTAGTGTTTCTTTGAGACTGTGCGAGGGTTAAAAAAATTGTATTTATAGCTTTTCGAATTGAAAGAGTATTTTTCTTTTCTCTTCTCGGTTGAATGAATGTGCTTGCTACATTGCAGGTACGATATTGTTTAGTGCATTCATGCCCATAGTTTTTTTTTTCCACTAAGACATTAAGTTAACTTTCTTCACCCAGTGATCACTATACTGGAGTTGGTTGATCTCCCAAACAGTCATAGCTTGCTCACTTCATAGATCGTTTTATCAAAGCAAGCGACAGCGATCTTTTCTTGCATTCTTAGACCATAATTTTTTTGTCCCATGCTTTTGTCTTTGCGTTATGTTCGACAGCACAAGCTCAATAGGCTAGTCTAAATCGTCCGGTAATCGACATCTGCAGTACGATACCTTTATCCTTTTCTAGCTCAAAAGCTTGGTTTGACATTTGCGCCTCTTATCTTACTAAGTGTATTAGAAGTTTTCTCAGTAATTCTATGAGATTTGTGCTACCGCTTGTGAGCGTTCATATACGTCGGATACGAATCATCAAGAGATTAACCACTACAAGATAGTCGCATATTTTCATCTACATGGAGATTGGGGTGTGTGAGGAAAAAATTCTTTTTTATTGTATGATTGACTATTTTCTTATGTGCGGCAATGACTTTCAGGAGCAAGCAAATAACGTCTTCTTCATGGAGCAAAGCGAATTGGCAAATGAATGTCTGAAACAAGCATCTCGGGCATCGTTATTGCCAGCTCATTTCATGAGAAACCGCGTCACAAAGCTCGAACTTGATACGTCGAGAAGTTTAGCGCTTATCACTGCAAACCCAAATATCTTCACAAAGCTACACAAGTAAGCTTGATAGCCTGCCGCGCTTGTATTGCCTTATTCTCAGGTATATCGCATGATCCTTTAAGCTTGCATTTATATGTAGACATGAAGGGAGTGGCACACGTTCCAGGCCACAGAAAGAGTGCACTGGGGAAAAGCAAACCCATTTTTAGATTTCCTAAATTGTGGTCGGTCGAATGGGTTTGTGCTCGATCATGGGTTCCGAATTTTTTCTTCTGGTTGTTTGCTACACAATGTATTCAGTTTATTTATGCTAGCCATCTACAGTAACGAATGTTAGAAGAATCCTAGTGTGCACGGATTTGGCGAGTGTCTGGGGAATCTTCGCATGCGAAAGCTCACTGAATGCTGGGAGATCCCCTGCATGCGGAAGCTTGGTGAATACATGTAAATCCCTCGCATGCGAAATTTTTTGGGAATATTCACGTGCTCGAGAGGCCTTTGCATGTGAAGGATCAGTGAGCATGTGGAAACGCCTACCATGCATGGCTTCTATTACATTACTAGTGTGTTTGCTTGGTGAGATGGGAGGGTGTGTACTTCTCGGGGACTAGACGAGAGGGGGGAGATGAGGGGATTCGTATATACTTATCTTCTTACCGGCGTTACTTCATGTCATTAGCTAGATAATTTGGTTTGGCTTTTAGATCTTGCTTTCTGCCAGCTTGAGATGATCGGAAATAAGTCGAAACTGCTTCGTAAGTTTTGTCGAAATACTTTTTTTCTCAGGCAGATGACCTATGTGCTCCGGACACAAGCACGTCTTTGCACAGAGAGTGTTCTGGAAGGAGTGCCAACTCAGGACGCTTTGGTGCAGCTAGAGCTGGAGCAAAGTTTCGACGAGGAGATGGGTTCTGAGCTGAGTGCTACAGATTGGGGGATTGATGCGCTGCAGCAGATAATTGCGTTGCAGTTCGTCGCCCGCAGACTTTACCAACTTGAGCAGCAACCTCTTGCCCTCGAAGCCCTTCTCAGACAGCTCGTCACTGGTGGACAGGTATATATTGCGACGACCCTTATTCTGTAATTCAGCCAGTTTTTATTAACTAGTTAGGAGCCGTCGCAGTTAGCTCTTCTGTTAATCAGAACCCCCATATATAAATTCTTTTGTTGGTCGGCTTTCACTGCTGAAGGACTCTGTCTGCATGAATGGCTACCGGTGGTTATGTTGTCGCCCATCGAACTTAAAGTTTGAAAGTCAAGACTGTCGAGACTCGCCTGCAGTCACTGTGACGCGACGTCGCTGAACCACACAACACTTGCTTCCCTTCTCTTCCATACTGAAAACTTCGTTATCGATCGACATACTGGCTTTATACACTGCGCATAGCATCCGATTGGTTGGTGAGGGATCTCGGGTTGTTTTATGCAATGTAAGACAACACTGTGTATTTCATCACGGGGGCGTCTCTCATTTTCAAATGGGTCTATGCTTCATTTTGCAAGAGTAATTATGGTTGTATGCGATCGGAGCCACACATGCAACCCGAGTCACAGAGTTCTTAGCAGTATTGATGTTGTGGAACTACTAATGTGCATAACTTGTGGTTGCGTTAGAGATAGGTGGACTTCGTATCAAAATTACTGGAAACTTTCTCGAGTATTCTGCGTCTGTGTCCGAGTCATCGCTTCAAAATAATTGAGTGAAATATCGGGCGGATCAATTCATTCGTTTGATTACCGTCAGAAGGGTCGTAAATAAGATTGCCCATCACCGCTAAATAATGCGCCTTATGCCGCTGTTTCTTCGGGTTACCAACGCGTCGGAGATGGATCATGACTGCCGTGGAATTGGTGTGCTCCATCCATCGCACAGCGACACTCTCCGGTCCGTTTATGAGTACAGTATGGAACTTTAAAGACTTCGAAGTTTTGCGAATTATAAAATAACCAACTTTAAGGTGTTGGTGAAGTGTGATGATAGCTCGTTCGCACGTCAAGTTCTCATTGCGTTCGCTTACCTGCTGCCGATGGGATGCGTTCATCTCACATATTCCCAGCGATATGAACACGTTTTTAAGTTTGTTTATTATATTTTTGTCCTCGAAAATCAGATTGCATTATTGGTGATAAGTTTCAGGTTGCTATCAGTGCAAAACTTATCATCTTCAGTTGTTATATGAAAGCGATGATAGAGTTTTGCGCAGTTTTCACTTATTCAAGTAATGCGGCGAATTTTTTTTTTTTTGACCACAAACCTTTTATGTAGCTGCTGTATGTTACATTTTGAGGAAGTAGGTTTTTCTTTTTTTGTTTTGGAAGTCTTTTTTTTTCTCTTAGAAAGATAACGTTTCTCATTATGTGATGATGAGTGAATGCTTTGTCCGCAGGTGTAATCCACGCTGACGACCTGTTTCCTGAACAGTTGCCTTGACAGACCGAGCTGCTGCCTGAGCTTTCATTTCTCAATACTGATTGCTTAAGTCTCGTTAGTTCTGTGCACATAATACAGCAGGCTTGAGGAGCTCGTAATGCCAACAAGAAGAGTAGAAATGACGTCATGTGAGACGAAATTGTATCTAAATGCACATGCTTAACGCCTTATAATAGAGGCTAAAGTAGACTGGCTCATGCTTGAATGGTAGTCATCGTTTGATGATTATCGGTCACTGATCAACGAGTGTTTATCCGTTATCTTGCATGTATATGCGTATCATAGATATTAGGTGACAACCACTCGTCAGCTGTGGCAGTTGATATCTAAAACCGAAGCAGACTGATCCTGGTAGAGTAGTAACCGCTGACGAAGCCTTCCTTCATCAGTAGGACCCAGAAGCAGAAGAAGCCCGCAGCATGTTTATCCACGTTTATTCTGCTCGGGACCAATTTTTTCATTCTTTTCCAAACAGTGGCTGTCACCTAATCCTGAATCAGAGTAAGTTGAGTTTATCGTAAAACGTTAATGACGTTGTTGACTGCACATATAAAACTTATTGTTCAGATACAATTTACTGGCTTGTCCAATGTCGATGCAAATTCCGGCCGATGCAGGCGACGTTGTTATTGCCTCTGTGGTACTGGACGAAGAAATTGATTCAGCAGAAACTCTGCAATGGTCAAGTTTCTGCGACGAGTTTAGTCCTCCACCACCGCATTCGCCACCATCATTTTTGGACAGCAGCTGTCATGTGAGTCTGCATTCCAAAATCGTGTCGAGTTGCTTCGCCTAAATGTGGCTGAGTGGCTGTTGCACATAGTCACTGGACGTATGACTTAGGTCGGATTTCCCCACTGATAGCTTCAAGAGGAATTATTGTAGAGCAGCACGAATCCATTGAAAAGCGGATATGGTTGAAAGTTTAGCGGCCTATTCAGTAGGCCATCATATAGCCGAATTCGAGACCTTTTTAAAATTCATTATCTAAATCTGTTTGTAGCAGAAAGGCTTTTTTCTGGTTCAGTTGTTTTGTGAATTTTATCTGTAATTTCTGTTAGCTTTATGGTGACGTGGCTATTGAATATCGCCTGCCAACTTGGAGAGATTACTGCCTCGAAGGCAATACTTTTTCGCCTGAAGGTGCATGTTTCGAGTAGCCCGAAGACGTTGTATAGTTGATTAATCGGCCTGTATTTTCGCACTCTAGAAATGTTCCCACCTCTCAAATAATGCTACTTTTTTCCTTGTTTCCACGATTGGGTAGTTGATCAATATTTGTGATGCGGTTGTGTATGAAAGTGAGCGAAAATGCAGCTTCAGCCTATGGTTACTGAGCTACAGATTTTTGCTCAAAATCTCTCGAATCGAGATTACTTTTTAGAACATTGGAAAATTTTTTTGACCTCATCTGTTACAAAGAGTCGTCAATTTATCTGTTTGTTAAGAGAGATCTTCTTTCAGTACGCCATAGGAACAGGTTATTCTGTGAGATTTTTAGATTATATAAAATTGTGATTGTTGGAATTGTTATAGTCAGATGAGGTTGCGAACGCATCGATGGATGCGGGCTCACAAGCATCATCGTTGATGCTGCAAGATTTTGCTCGTTGCCGCTTTGTTCGTTTTTCGGCACCATCGAGCCTGTTCGTCTCGGACTCCACTCCTGCTATCGTCACTAGATATAAACAGCTTTTGCTAGGTCTTTTTTGCCCTTCCTCTTGGTGTTTTTCTTTTTTGTTTTTTGTTTTTTGTTTTTTTGATTTTTGAAGGCTCATCTGTTTGCGATAGGTGATATCTCTCAGCGAGCAATCTTTATTCCATTGGCATATGACTCAGGTAAGCTTGACAGAATTGTTTCCCTGTCTTTATGAACCTGATTTGGAAAGTAGTTTTCTTAAGTTTGAATCTTTTGTAAAAAAAAATTTTTTTTTGCTTAGCTGAAAAAATTCGCTAGATAGACTCGCTCTGCCGCTATCAATCAGATAAGAATTGTTTGACAACATTGAGACATTTTTCAAGGCAAGCAGAGTCGGTTTTTTGTGGCCTGGTGATTGCATAGTAAGCAACCATTTTTTGGCGTTAGTGGAACATCTTTGTGAATATTAACTTCTGATGGCTGCATCAGAAATTTAATCTTTGCAGAAAATAGATGAATTTACCTTCCGTCCTATTCCTGCGTTCTCCTCACCCTTTCCGCCTCCCTCCCACCTGTCCCTACTGCTTCATTTTGTGACCATTTTTGCAATCTCATCTAGTGAGCGAAGGACACTTACTGTTTTCCTTTCCTTTTTTTCTTTTCTGTGCTATTTTGCACTTTTTCTTACTTAGCTGCGAATTCCCCCAAAATCAGGCTGCATCTTATACTCGTTTGGAGAAGGTAAACGCCTCCAAAGCAGATTTTTTGCTAATTTGCTAATGTTGATGAGAATCTCGATTCCGTTAACCATTTGTTAGAGTGCTTTTATGTAAAATTTGAGCGGAAACATGTCGCTAATGGCAGGGAATATGATCAGGTGTGCTTATTATTTGTTATGTGCAGGTGTTTGTCTGTTTAGATAATGAGCTTGGTAGTCGAGTCCTGGAAGCGGTTATAAAGAACACTCGCGAACAGTGGTTGAGTAAGGCGAAACTAATCTACCAACTAAGTCGTCAAAAAGAAGGAATCGATCTCAAAAAGGTGCTTCGTGTGGTTAAATGCACGCAGAATGTGAGCCAGTTTTTTTTCTTCTTTGTTTTCATGCTTTGCTGATTTGACATACATGGGAATAGTTTTCTGTAAATGTATATTTGACCTGTTATGACTGCCGCGAATAGACGTACGCTCTGGGGAATTGTTATTTTTATAGCTATCCATCTTCCATCCCTCATTTTAATTTCTACTGCAGGACTTGGTAAGGGGGCAGTGAAAATAAGTCTTCCCACTTATCCAATATCTTTTCATTAGGTGATTTGCGAACTTTTAAGTGACTTCGCGACATGGAACTTATCATATCCTTGGTCTTATTTGATGAATACTTCTCAGATTTATTTATTACAAGGCAGGCTTTTTGTTACACTAGGTGATCAGTTTCTCTACATGTTGGTCACAGAGATTCGGGTCTGATAGCAGGTTTATGGGATTTTGCGAAAGCCGAAAATATTGGCAATGTGTTGTTATGCGCATATTTCTACAAATACTTTCCGCAGGATGCACCGGTGCTTCGTTTTTGGCAAGCTGGACTTTCGAAGGTCTACAAGCAACATGTGCTTAATACAATCAACAGCTGTCAACAGGTGTATTTGTGAAGCTAAGGTTATTTTACCATCATGCGTGACTCTACTTCAAGTCGACTGGTCGCACGATTGCAGCAGAAGAACAACGCAACGTCAAGCCGTGGAAACGGAGGCAGATCGATTCCCGTTGAACCACGACTTCTCTGCTACGATAAGCGGGTAATCTGTATAGGAATATTGGCCAGAAGTGACGATGTGCTGTGAATGCAGCCACGTCTTTCATTGAATCTCGATTCGTATTAGTTTCCTATCTTTATTTTGGCTTCAATTGTAGTTTAATTTCTTCCGATTATGTTTTTGATCTTTTTTTATTGTTTCTCATTTTGTTTGTTGGATTTTTCAACCGTATTTCGGCTTCTGCGACATTTTAACTATGTTTGTTATATTCTAACTGTGTTCATAACATTTTAACAAGTATCCGGTTGAACGTGGGTTAATTCGAGATTTTTTTTTGACTTATAAGCTCATTTCGTACCTGACTTATAAGTTCAGTTTATCATTAATTCTTATTTTCTTTCCACTTTTCCATCTTCAAAAAAGTTCGTACCTCTAACTGAAGAACTTTCGTTTAGACAAGCTGGCCCACATATTTTTTCGCCAGTAACATTAGCTGGCAGAAGTGGACGTTTTCTCATCGCGTATAAATTATGAATTTTCCATGTAGGTGATACTGATTATAAAAATGCAATCTGCTTTTTTTATACTTCTGCAGAGTTTTTTTTTTTCAGTCTTCACGAAGAATTTTTAGAAAGTTTTTGGATTCGTTCATTATAGGAGTCCATAACGTTATTGTGAATTACTGAGTTCGACTGGAAGCTCGGGTTTTCACTACGTTCATTTCTTCGTTGTTCCTCGCTCTTCTGCGGTCGTTGTGAGTTGAATTTTGAAGGACCATATGTATTACTTTGATGATAACCGACATTTAGCCTAAATGTTCACATTACTGAATGAAGGCCAGGGCATAGGCATGGTCAATGCTCAAGCGTTTTTAACTGTTCGGCCTTATTGTTTCTCATTTGATCTCTTACTGCCTATGCCCATGATTAAACAACCAGTTCTTCCAGAATCCGACAATCTGCAAAAAAAGTTGTATTTCCGTTATTGCTCACTGAAAGGTGAATTTTCTTTTTGAGCGTATTAGAACAGAGTGAGCAAAAATCTCTGGCTTACTTCAAAAACTAATCTAGAAAAGTTGTGCTTTAATATTGACAAGGTAATTAACGTATAGTTTTTCATTAACCTGCAAGAAGATACTTCAGCGCTCCTTATGAATCTTCTGAATCCGGGGAAGTTTGTGTCGACAATGAATCATTACTTCGTTTTTTTCTTTTAAGCTTCCCCAAGACGTCCATTTTCGAGCAAAATTCATTATCTACAAAGAATTCATAAGTGACTATGAAGTGCATTAGGAGAATTTTCAAAATTTTTGAAAGCTTAGAAGGACTCAATGTCCTAGAGAAAATCCAATTGTTTTTTTTTTTTGAAGCCAGTGCCCGCAACGATATAAATCATGCCACAGCTCACTTTTATCCGTGATTAGTTGTATATTAGCATTGAGAACGCGATGTGACGCTTAAATTAATACCTCTTCACCTGTAAAGTTCTTAGTTGAAATTCGGAGGTAACTCGTAACTAACGTGAAGGTGGAATGTTTTGAGGTCGCTATTCGTGTTTGCTTGACCATCTCAATGTTATTTCTTTAATTATGTCCCAATCGGACTTTCAATTCTTTTTGCCTTGCTAAGGTCGTTTTAACCTGCATTTTAATTGCATCCGTGGTCCTCTATAATTTATTACTTAGCTTGAGCATATTCAAATATTCACGCTAATTCAGGAGAATCGGGTACTTGAATCTAGGGCGTTAATTTCGCACTTGAATCTAGGGCGTTAACGGCGATATAAGCATCGATAGGTAAGATCGGCTTGATGTACCTTTCCACCTGATGACTTTTAAAATCTTTTATTTCCCTTAATGCTATTCCTTTTTTATTTGTAGTGCATGATTCGCTGCGTACCGCTAAGTTAAGCGACAAAAAGCTAACGATAGGCTGATTCCCCTTTCAGTGTATGAAGAAAGTATCGTTGGTGCCGGCTGAGCGCAAACGTTAAATGAATTGGTTCTGCACCAAAGGATTGTGAGGGCTACAGGAAAACTTTCACTCCAAAGAGAAGCCGAGCAAAAAGAGATGTAGAGGAAGTTGGCAAGAGAATTTTGAATTTCGGCGTCGTACAGTCTGCGAAACCAGTTGCGAGCCACGTTTGGGTTCTCGTCACCGGTTGACTCATCCGAGGATTGTGTTGCTTAAAAATTGCAGTAAACAGCAACTTGTTAAAGAAACTGTCTGTGAAAAGATGCATCGTAAATTTTGGCTTTTATCGTAAATTTGTTCACCTGCTGAACGTCTTATGTTCACCAGAAGCAGTTACCTTATTCGCTTGGTTACGTATAGGGATTGCGGCTGAGCAGCGGTAAGCGTTTTTGCCAAGGTTGCTGGTGATATTGTCCGTTGATGGGAACTTACCGCTTTATCGTATTTGCTCCTTCGACGCTTCACCTTTGGTAGAATCGTGTTTGTTGTGAGCAACATTTTCGTATTACGGCATCTAATCAACGCCTGATAGGTATCCGCGGCTTTTTTCATGGTACGTTCATTCGACTGCCCATTCTGTCCAACCAGTGCATGATCTGGATGAGTGCTAGTAAAGACGGCAGGCGTAATGCGAGGCGTCTTCATTTTACCCGTCTCACAAATAAGGCTTTGGAAAAGCCCTCGAGCAGTTTCCGATGACATCTCATGCGGCGCTAGAAATTTTCTGTTTGATTTTGTTAAAACCAAAGGAAGTGGGATCACATTGAAGTCGCCCACCTCATCAAATTCTATAATGTTCCCTGTATTCCGTCTCCAAATTCTTTCATATTCACGTTACTCAGGAAATAAGAACTTGTGCTGCTGTAATGACTGGGTAGGCTGGGTTTTCGAATCGCAAGTGTCTACCTTATCAAGCAGCTTTATCCGCTAAACCTTTTCGATGTACGTGGTCCAGATTTTTTCTTCTAGCGAGTTTTTCGCCAGTTCGGCTACGTTGTTGCGCCAGTCACGATGCGGCGATCGAAGGTAGTTCTCGTTTTCTGTTTCATTTAGCGATTTCGTTCTCATTGATGACGTCGTGAGCGTTTTTATGGACATGGACCTTGGACCTTGTCGTAACACTTGAAATGAACGGTTGCTGACTACACATCACGATTCGTGAAATTCTTGGTCCTTTCTCAGCCATGTTAGCTTATGCGCAATCCACCATGCATTCTGTTCCACCTGCGTGACACCGATAGCTTACTGGTTAAGAATTCCTCGTTGTCTCATGCATTGCTTGTCCCATGCCTTCTGGCGTGATATCTACTGATAGTTGAATGGCTGCCGTTTGCGACTACCTTCCGCCACTGTCCTCTCTGTTGATGGAGGTGGTCGACAAGGTAAGACTAGATGTTGTACTTCAATAAAGTAGTCTGTTTCGACGAACTTGATTCATGGCTTCTCAATTCATGAAAAGCATAGCCCTCAGCTCCCTCTTCCTAATCTCGTCTATATCACTTAACCTTGCAGGAAATTTTTTCGCCACTTTGGGACAATGCTTCGAATGCTTCTCAAGCCTTGTTGACTGGTTTTGGGCTTACGATGTCGAACATAGACCAAAACAAGCGGTGACAACTTGAAATTGGTAAAATTGCTTGTTGCTGATGACCTTCCGTTGCCAGAGAATTTCAAGTACTGACTTTGGTAACGGTTTGCTTCAGTCTTCGTTATAGTCGAGTTCTTCCATCTCATCATGAATCTTTCTCTCAAATATTATGTGGTTCATATTTGGTTTTGACAACAAGCCGGTGTTTTCGAATTTAACTATAGTGAAGGTGTTTGAGTTGAGATGCGGCAACGCCATAGTATGGCTACTGTCGATTTGGACCTTAGAATATGCAGTGTTTCGTGGTAAGAAATAAGCTGTTGTGCTTCTTCTTTGCTTTTTCCGCCGACCAGCTCTGCATTACGCTTTACGTTTTATTCCGCTTTTCGTCTGTTTTTCGAAAGTCCACCAAAAATGGGCAGGTTGAGCCCTTACGTGTTGCATGTCCAGCCAGCCAGCACTAGTTTGACCGACAAAAGGTTACCGGCAGATTATGGTGGACGACGCTGGGGTGTAAGTGAGGTACTGTTGATGCCGATTGTGCACCGGCTTTCGGGGAGCTTTGTCTACAACAGAGGACGGACAGGGCTATGGGAATACTGCGTAAACGCTAAGCAAGAGGGAAGCTAGGGATTGGTTCGAGCATCTGCATCGTACCATCTGAAAAAACCTTTGACGACCTCTCGTTAGGTCCTTAACGTTTATTGAATCGCCCAGCGATCTCGTCTTTTATATGGCAATTTGCTAAGGAAATCCTCTCTAAAAATATATTTAGACTGTTGACTCTTTTATGCAAGTCACTGGCGTTCCCCGTAAATCAGGCTGATTGAGGGCATCGTTTAATCTCATTTCAGCTGGTAACGGTAGTGCGCAAATTAATGTTCTTTTCTACCTGATTTCCTATAGCCGCATGGGACTTCAAACTAAGAATGAGCAAGGTGTCTCACTCACTATCATATGGCCGAACGATCATGAATGAGGGGAAAGTACGTACATCCAAGGGAAGAACATCAGCCGTTCCTATTAAACTAAAGCACGGGAATTGAGCGGATGCTATTTATTAGGAAGTGCACGGTCGTATTTGAAGCAAGGACAAAAATTTTCGAGGTGACTATTGCTTTTAATTGCAGAATTTTTGGGTTTTTCAGTGTCGTACATCCAGAGCCCACTTCCCGTCTCTCATTTCTGACTCACTGATCTGTGTCGCCGATCTATTAGGTGCCACATTGGAAAACACACTGAAGAAAAATTGTCCAAGTTTAGGCAGTATTTGAACATTCGGGAGCCGTCATTGAGCGTTTACTTTGTAGTTGCGCTGGAGCCATAACTAGTGGACAAGTTTTTCCTCTTCTCATTCAACGTAGAAATGCGTAATGGAAGCACCGGAAGTATTCATCGTAAAGTTGTTCATTCTCATTGTGCCGTCTTTGGAAGCATTGCTTCTATATATCTTTCAGGTGACGCTTTATTAAAAGCGCATTATGAAACGTTTAGAGAGAATGCATTTAATGGGGATGGTCTTGAGTTCAGCTTGGAGGGCATTCCGAAATGCTAATTGTACATCGTATGATGAATTACCCTCGCTTTCTTAGCTCTAATTTGCCCCAACGAAGGCAGATCCCCTGAATATTGTTTCTCATCGTTCCATCGTTTCTTTTGAAAGGAACTTGCGGTTATTTCCGGACTAAATTTTCTTGTCGCATATTGCTTTTTGGATGTTTGGTTGAAGGAAATACGGTCGGTTCTTATCGCTTATCTTTCAAAATACATTGGTGCCATCGATTATTAATGGGGCATTGCTGAATCGTCCCCACTTTTCTCAAGTCGTATATACCGTTTCGAAGGAATTTGTTCTGCTGCTTTATTGGAATGGTTTCTTGTAAAGTTTGATGCACTTATGCCGCAATCTTTAGCTTCACCCATGTAAACTTGTATGAAGTCGATTCGTCAAGCCATACTTTCTGATGTTGTTCGATGTTTTGTGTGATCTTATATTTTTGAGCGGGTGTTGTGTTGCTTGGTCTTTATCACTCCCGTCTATATGTAGCTCTAGAAACTTCTTTTTTATGTTACATCGATGAGATCTGATGATTCGCAAGAAATGCGAAGGATAGTTTTTATGAGGCATCTCAAGGCGATTGTTGGTTGATAATAGTGGTGATTTAGTTACTCGATCTATCAACCCTCTAGCTTTAAAAGCATTATCCTGGATGCTTGAAAAGACTTTGGAATTTTTGGCGTGAGCGTTGCAAGCTCTCATGCTCGAAATGAATCCTACCTCGGAAAAGATTTGATTTTATGTCTCCACTGAGTGATTAAATGCATGAGAATATGGATTAGTATCCGAAAACAGAAAGCATAGGTTTAGTTCTTCTCGTTCGGACGATGAGTTTCTATGTGTCGGAAGCGGTTTCCGCATATTCATTCTCACTTTAGGCCTGTCGTATGTATATGTATTTGATGGTCGAGATGTTGTACTTACTGCGTTCGGTGCTTTTAACTGTAGTTGTGTCACCAGCTTCGACCGTTGATGATGAGTATTTGAATGAATCAAAAACTTCGTTCTTTTTCATGAAAATATTTATTCAACAGCTGTACCTAATCGAATAGACGAATGTTTGAATTTATCTCAAATAGGGATATAAATTAATTGAGTATACCGTATCATGATGATTCATAGAGGCAGGCACAGGTGCGACACAATATCGAACCCATTTTTGCATTTCATTTAGTTTAATCTATCCTGCTGTATTAACTCTCGATTGTGGGATTTCTTGGCCTATTGCCGTTGGCAATTTTTGTAGAATTTAGAGCGATGTTGTTAAGTTCTTCAATAGCCGTTCATAAAACAAGGACGGTTGCAGAAGCTAATCCGAAAAGTACTGTAACTTTCCGACCTATATCCTCGAAAACCGGACAGTACTTTTTCGAGTTTTCTCATCACAATTATACATGAACTGCAGTTGCGGCATTCAAACAAGAATATGAAGTAAAAAAGCGACATGAAAAAAGAAGAATCGGTGAGCAGCTTTCACCGATGAATCAATCTGAAGCGAGGAAATCAGCTCGATGAGACGAGCAGAAAGACGAGTAAGTTTGGGGAAGAAACGGAAGAGGAAAATAAATAGGCAAGTTTTATAGGTTTTCATTTAGCACTTCACAAGTTGAAACTTTTCAACAAAAACCTTTTTTACATCTGAAAAGACGATCCGGGTTATAGAAGTTTTAAGAGAATTAAGGTCAAAACAATTTTCTGTTGGAGGAGCTCTGTGCAAATTCCGCATGACCGCAATTGGGGGTGTCGCCACGCATAATGCCATAGTATCATCTGACTAAAACATCCCAACAAACTTGTAGTAGCTTAGAATTGTAGCATAGCCGGAAATAAGTGAGCATCGCCTGGGATAGAAATGTCCCTTAACGGCAGCAACCGTGGCAGAAGATGTCTAAGGTGGAACTATCTGGTCATTTCCGCTGCAGTGGAAGCGTTTGATGGCCAATGAGCCTAATGAGAATCACGTTACACTATTGTTGGATTTCGTCTATGGTGGTGGTGTTTGCAGCAGTGTTTCCACGTATGGCGACGCTAGACGTGATATGTTGAATTTGGAAGTCAAGATTCTGACTGCAATTTGGTCGTTGTGAGCTGAGGCAACCGCGATCTGCCTTCTATTTCTCAAACAAGGTCCACCCATTTGGTACATTCATTTCACTGAAATACTGTTTAATAGATAAAACTGAGAGTTAATGCCTGAGGCAGAAAATAGAGGAATACGCATTTGTTCCCGTATATTGGCTTAGTTTATTGCCTGCTACCATCAAGGGCATACTGCTCCAAGTTATTGTCGTCAACCGATGCGCCACTATGGTTACCGGTAGACGGAGCACGACAACAAACTTTCAAATAAGGCACACTGGATTGACGGCAGCTGTATCCAGGCGAACAATCAGCAGAGCTCGGTGTGCTGTTTGACGCTTCTGAGAGGCATCTGAAACAGCAAAATCGCCAAAATAAGTGACTTAAGATGACAATGAAAAGAGAGCTTTTAATATAGAGTAAACTTCGACGAAGAGGTGATGAATTATGCCCACTACGCCTACAATCTTGTAGGAGAAAGGAAAGGTGTATGCCATAATTCGAGCGCTGCTCATGACAAAGAGTGATCACTGAAACTCTAGCAACATTTCAAAACTGAAAGGCAACCTTTTCGCCTGATTCGTTTCAGGGTCGATGAGAGGCACATAACGAGATGGGCAGAATGCAATCGGCGAGCAGCAAATATGATGTCGTGAATTGACTGCACGCTTACAAAAGTATCCACTGGGGCATGAATGTTGTCGTTTCATAGAGCAAAAAACCAACTCATCGTCTCCTTTACCATGATATGGTTCCCTGTGAAAATATGAAGCATTTTGAGAAGTAAAAGGTGCTTGTTTCCTACTTCAAAGTGTCACTATTCAATATGCCTTATTCGCCATGGTATTCAGCTAAGAAAATTGAGCGGTCATAGGTAGCCGCATGAAATCACTAATCTTTGATCACGCAGAATTCTAGCTTCAACCTTGAAAAAGCAAAAGAATCTCTTCAGAATGTGAAACCACTAACTTGGAAACTTATCAGTGATAAGTGCATAACGATGAATAGGAATGCTGACTTATACTGCTTAATAAATGAATTGTTTATTGAATTTATACGTTAACTGCGTTAGCGCAATGAGATAACCAACAGAGGAAGAAACATCAGTTTGAGGCAAGGAATGTGAAAGTTGTTCTGTTTGTAAATAAACAACATATGACTTTGGCAGGGCATACCTGTTTTGTGGACAAATACGTGTTGGATAAGGCAATTCTTCACAACACGTATATTCACCACTTGTTGTATGTGTAGAGCACCTATAGCCATCTGCACAATGTGAGTCTTCCGTACATGCGATCACCTTACCAGCTGACAGCTGCGTCTTCCTTTCCAGGCAGCGTGTTTGCGACAAATTTACTGCGGCACAGCACAGTCTGATATCTGCAAATTTTACTGTTTTCTTTAGCGGAAATTTACCTTAATTTGTGTTCCTCTTCCAACACGTTTCGTTGCGCTAGCATTTTTAGCCGGATTCAAAACCGGAGAAACGAGAATTTGAGGAACCCCTTTCCCCCTCCCCCCCCCCCCCCTCTTTCTGTTGCCTCCAAACGAACGTTTGTTGAAGTTCAAAGCAGAAGTGAATTAAGTTGGGAAGTGAAAATTTCAAAAAATGCAGAGAGATTAAAATTTAGAGCGGAATCGTAAAACTTTTAAGGCAACAAAGCTTTTGGATCAAACCAAAAAGTTTAAAGCTCTTGACAACAATTTCCTCTCATGCAGTGGGGATCCACATGCCCGATTAAGACTGACTATATAATTTCTTCATCAACAGACGCCTTCACATTTTATCAAAATGTTTTTCAAATACCTTTTACGTTCGAAGATTGCAAACATTCATAGCCTTCCGGACAATCATGTGAATGCTCGCACTGCCGACCTTTCGAGAGTGCTAATCCAGTTTGACATTTCGGTTCTTGACAGCAGTACATTTTCGCGTTTACCAATGATGGCTGACAGGAGAAATCCTGAAATATAGGCACTCAGAAGCTGAAATAAAATAATCTGTGCATCGATCGACAGACGAAATTTCTGTATATTTTAGTTTCAGCGCATTACTGAATCTATTCACCAACCAGTAAAATTCTCATTATATACATCATCCTTTCACTCTTTACCACGTTACTGAAATAAATGTACCGAGTTGAGAACGCTGATATACAATACGAGTTTCTGTGAAAGATAAGATTTGATCAGTGGAAAATTCCAGCGCAAAAATGGAAAATTCCAGCGCAAAAATTTACTCCTTCCTCAACCCCTCCCTTGCCCCTCCATTCTACTCACTTCCTCCATCATCATGCTCCTCTCATAGCGAGCCGGCAATGGAGGGTTGGGGGGATAGAAAATAGTGGCGATTCTGCGGATAAAAACGCATGCGATCATAGCGTCTGCTCTTAGAAAAAATCACATCATAAATAAGATGCCTTCAGCATAAAAAACCTCAGGACAAAGATTCATGTTGTCGGTACATTCGATCACTCGGCCGTTTCTGCGATATATGACACCAAATATTCCACAAGCCTTGTCCAAAGATGACTCCAACGCTCTTATGTTTAATCTGAAATCGAAAGCTCAAGCTACACTACTGTCCGTACTGCCAAATAAACACGGTCGTCTTAAGAAGATAGAAAAGTAAATTGAATTGTTCCAAACTACGAGGAAAGCTGCTGCTGGGTTATATATAAGAAAGAGGTAATAATGAATTGCTTAATGCATGCCGTTATGGCGAACTGCATTCAAAACGATAGCAGAAATTAGATGCGACGATAAAGCTATGAGCATTTCTACGGTGGTATAGTGAAGCGAGATGTGGTTGCATTAATTTTAACAGTTGCTTTTTTCAGTGAAACGCATTGGAAGAGAAATGAAAGGCAATATAGCCCAAAGTTCTTACCCAAATAATGATTTACAGCATACGTTGAGACCGCCAACTGTTGATGGCGAACATAAATATCCACGTGGGCAACTTGAAGATTTATTCGTTTCAATGCAGTATTGAATATTATCATTGTGAATAGCTGGCATTGAACTATCGGAAAGACAGCGAATTTCTTTGAGAACATCAAAGTGCGATCGTTGAAATGCTATATAATCGCTACAGCATATATAAATGCCAATCTGAAATGGAAATTCCTTCATGCAAAAAATCGATTCATTTTAAAATTCACTTGATGAGAGCGTATTCAATTAACCATTCACTTGTGAAAGTAGGAAAACAGCAACTTTCACTATCGCTACTCTGCTTCGCTTACAAATGGAACAATCGACTATAAAATTGCGCAACGAAGGCAGAGAAACACCATTCTATTTCTTGAATTACTTTCTGAATTGAATGTAGTTGAATATAGACTTTCATCAATATTAGATGAAATTTGATCAAATCTGGCCAAATTAGGCGATTATAAGATTGTTCTTTCCAGCTGTCCCATCACTGATGTGTTCAATTTTATGTAGTCATAGCAAAACACTGATCTCTGAAAAACAGTGCAAACCTTTGTGGAAAGATTACAAGAATAGCCAATTGGGCATGAGTTCTGTTGAGTGCCATAGCAAAGTTTCGGCTGATTGTTCACCAACAACATACTTTGCCCATGTGCACATCTGATTGTACTTGCCAATCGACAACACATATAAATGCCCGAATGTGTTGATTGTGTACACGAAAAACCGATTGGACACCTGTGCAAGAAAGAAACACATCAAATATAGGAATCTTGTAAGGGATGATTCGAAAATCATAATGATTGGAGATTAATAAACAACTAAATCTTAGACAGTTTTATATAACTCTTAGATATCAATGTGTAGATAGTGCATAAAGGTTGGAAAATGCCATTTGAGCAGAACTGATGTGAATATAGGTAAACAAACAACGTTTCTATACCCTAACTGCTAGTGAATGAGCAAATAACTAACGACAAAAAGCTATTATTCAGCAAAAACGGTGACTAATAGTCGTGAGATAATCTTGTTGACTAATATCGATGCTCATCAGAAAACCTTCGACTGATGACCCATTGACGGTCGGCTGGCAACGTTACTCTCGCCTTAATTTGCAAGTTTACTTGAGGATTTACGGAATAATGTTGCAGTTGAAAAAGTTTGCAAAGTAGAAACTATATAATAATTACGTTCCCACAATCCATCAAAACATCCTACATTAGCAGACAAAACATTAGGTTTAATAAGCTTGCTGACAAAATGTATACCTCATATCGAAAGAATTTAGACAGAAACGAAAGCTGCCATCGATTTCGCTTTGAAACGGGTTCCATCCAATAGGACATCCCATCACAGCTTTGAGTGCCGCAGGCGTTGTGCTAATCACTGACTGTTGACAACAAACGAATACACCCGATGTATTTGAAACAGAACAGTCGTAATAAGGGGGACATGCGGTTGGCACCGCAAATGGTTCACATGAAAATGTTTGTCCTGAAATCGGATATGCAAGTTTCGTTCACTCTGAAACGGTAACTGTAGTTTTTTGATGTGGAATAAAATGCACTCAGTCTTTGTGAACGCATCGAACACATCCTGCTGGATATGACGGATTTGAGTTGGCGAAAGAATGCTATAAGAATGTCGTTTCAGCATAACCACCAAAATAACTCAATCTCAGAATGAAAAAAGCTGCTAGTTTCATATCGGACAAGCACCACTTAGGGGTTTTAATTAAGAATTTCGAATGAATCATCTCTGCATATAAGTCGCAAGATGTAGTATAGAGGATGACCAAAAAGACAGCTTATCTGTCCATAAATAATTGAATAACGTTGCTCTTAATACGAAAATGTTTGACTCTTAAAAATGAAAACATAGGATTTCTGAAACGAAAACATACCACATTTTCACGACCGGAAAGAACGCAGAAATCCATGCCTCACAAAAAAATATCTACAGTCATGTGCGCCTTGATTAGATTCATTTGAATAAAAAGATGAAATCAAAAACAGAAATAGCAAAAAAAAAAATAAATAAAAGAAAAACCTTCGATCTCGAAATACGTTTTCCTTCCATCCGCACAAATGGCTATCTGCGATGGTTGGCTGCAGCAGATCCATGCCGATAGCGCTGATGATAACTGACAAGTGTATCCCTTCTGCAAGTTCCCTCACTCATTCATGGCAAATAACATGAAGCCTAGGTAAATGTCTAGAAGTAGCCATGGTGGTATTACATTCTTGCGAACAGAATTTTCCATACGTATTTCTGAATTCCAGCTAGCAAAGCACAAATTACATTACTATGAAGAGACCATTGTTCCACTGACCGATTTTGTGGTTGGCAAATGACGATTTCGACCAATGACAGTCGAGTTTATTGCACAGTTTATAGCAAAGTTTTGGCATACTTATGAAATCGTCGTGAAAATTCCCCAATAAGTGACTCATTCTTTCAGAAAAATTTCCCTTTGTAGAGATCTTTGCTCTATGAGTATCCGGTGGGTTTCTGAGTTTCCCAAATTCGGGAACTGTACGACTACACAAAAAAATATGAGATGAATCCATCACACCTGACTGCAAGATGCGCCGGGTTTTCCACATTCTTCCACTCGTCCATTTGGCAGCAAAAGAGCTTGTCCATTATTCGGGCATGTATGAAGCAGATTTTTGCTTTGGCAACACAGGAACGTGTTGGGTGATCTTGTCGACTGAAGACACATCGAATATCCTGGGCACATATTCGGTTGATTGGGAGTACAGTATACCTGGAAACGTTATTCAAAGGTGACGCTTCATAGTGTATTGTCCATTTATATACCTGATGGTTATTTTTTTACGTATTCATTCACATACTCATTAATTGTTTCGTAACTCAAAACATCCGTTTGAATGCAGTTGGCTAAATATTTTTAACGAGTTGAATGTACTAAATTAGTGGAGGATATACACCTATGCCTATTTCTTTTCTGTTATGGAAACTGCACAAAGTGCAGAAAATTCAGACCTTAATCGTATACGAAGAAAATACGCTTTTGGGTCTAGTGTAACGTAACATCCTTCGAAAGTTCCTCCTTCAGCCAAGCAGGAAGAAAGGGCGAAAGTTGTTTCAAGTTCCTGTTCTTACACCACTTATCAAGCCTCCCTCCTCCTTCCTCTTTCTCGCTCTCTCCTCCATGCATCATCTTCCTTGTAGTGCAGAACTCCATTTTCTACAGAAGACTATCTGCCTACCTTTTACAAAAATGATACCGACAAATAAAAGTGAACGTAATATATGCTCACCACACGACCAGCAGTGTTCAAGCTTGGAGTGAAATTTGTTGGACATGAGTTCGACGATCGTGACGTGCAGCACACATGAATACCTGGTTGATTCTGTGCCTCGTTACATGTATACCCCGGAGGACATGACAATTCATTATTGGTAGTGCAGTAATACGGCGAATTATTTGCCTGCACTACAAGCACCTTACAAGTATTGTTACAAAAAATAGATGGCATATAGTGATGCGCAAAGGCAAAAGAACTTCAGACTGATTTAATATGCCCAACAATGGTGATACAAGTATGTTGAAAAATATATTTAGCATTTCTATGAGCGATTAAATCGAAATGCTAAAAAATAAATCATTTGAGAGGAAATTCAAATTCGATTTATTTGAGAAAACATCTCAATTGAAGAGGTGTTTCAGAATAAACGAAAATAGAACAACTTTAAGCTAATTTGTTGTATTTATGAAATACCTTACTACACTGATAATAAAGTTACCTTCCCGAACACAAGTGACTATTAACTTCCTCGAACAGTTTACGACTTATTTGCGCTACAAAACGATTTTCGAGCATGAATATTAGAGTCTGATTTATTCGTCGGAAAACAACCTCCTCTAAATTTTAATGTCGATTTTAAATGGACTGATTTATTGATGTTGTGGTCGATTGCAAAAAAAAAAAAAATCACTTAGTAATACGGAACGAAAACATGTACTTCCCAAGTGTATTGCCTCTTGTAAAATGGTGAGCTCAAACTCTCTTACTTTGAGTTCAAATCGAAATGAAGAGACTCTGAAGTTGACAGCTCAACACTTAACGTTCAAGTATCCCGCACTTATAATGTAAACATCATATTCTCAATGCCATATTTCCGCACTACTAATATACACCATCATACTTATCAACAAAAAAACCTCCCCAATTTAAAATTCACTGAAGTTGACTTAATATACATCTTATGTGGAATTTGTATGATACTTTTACTGATTCCTCAAAGTTCAAAATGTACCAATTGTTCTAATTACTCAACAAAAAAGCAGCATCGGCGAAGAAGATCACTTCTTAGAAGAGGTGGGAAAATTTTTTTCGCCAGCTTTTTCTAACGTAAATATCATTTTTGCATAGAACTCTTAATAAAATCTTCAATAAATCGAATAGGTGCGAATCAATATTAGCACTAAACGGCATACCATTTTTTGAAGCAAAAAATGTTCGCAAAATTAATGCACTAGACGAATAAGAATTAAAAAACTTATCTTTGAAAACGATGCTAGATAGTTTGGGTGTTACAATGACAACTGCAGTTTAGAATTATGAATAGATCTACCATGAGAAGCTCTTGTTGTCCAGGACAAATAGGCATTGAAGACGATCGCACCGAACAGCATATTGCCAAAGAGATATCACTGATCGAGTGGGTACAAGTGTACCTTAAAAGTCAAGGCAATGCTCTCTTATTCAACCTCTATATGAAAGTTGCAAAAAATGTATTCGAGTAAGCCGTTTGTCTACGAGCTTTAGCTGAGGATCTATTCACCAACACTTCAAAATAGAAATTTGCTGCAGAATCATAACGCTTGTGACGAATATGCTACACACTTAATGATAGGTAAAGGAAGAAAGAAAAAAGAGAGAAATACAATAATTTCTTAGAAGTCAAAATGCAACTAAATTTCACACCACAGTGAGGAAACATTGACGTCGACTTCGCAATTTTTTTGGATGGATTTAAGATGGAATCATGCTCAGATAAACTTTTTCACACGTTAAGCATTCTGGAACTAGCAGAAAACATGTATAAGCTAAATCTAAGCGGATTTCGTGATCTTTATATTAGAGTATTCGCTCTATTCGGAAGTGAATCAGTCGTTAAACGGACTATTTATATTGTTAGGATGATATTGCAAGCTATATACATATCGAAAAGAATACATTGAAGTTTAACAGCTCAAAGCTATTTGAATCTCGTTGACTCTCTTTAAGTGACTTTCTCTTACGTTGCAAAAGATGTATTTCGCAAAAAACTTCTATAAACCATGGAAAAGATTGGCATAAAATTAACTACAATGGAGATGCATTGCTGAGTGCATCTCGCTTGTGCATTACAATTGTGAGGGTATATAACGAGTAAAAAGTCACTTTAAATTTTAACACATATAGTCTCAAATGAATAAGACCACCTTGGTCAAGAGGCTAAATGTGAGCAATTGCAAAGCAAATAAACATTCTCAAATTCTTTTTTTTTTTTTTTCAGATCACTTTGCAAGCAAGAATGATGAAGAACTTTACTTACAACACTGGTTCATGCATTTGCAGTGTGCAGTAATGAACAGTGCTTTTAATATGTAAGATTAATTATCCTTTTTACAATAATTACTTTCATCATTACTGAAATTAATTTCGGTATTTCCAAGGTTAATAATATACAGCGGAAAAGTGCAAAACCTATGCTTGCTTCAACTCTTTGATGCTGTTGCTTAGATTTTTGAAGATCACCTCTGAATGGCATCACATTTCCATAAGATAAAGCATACCCGGGGTTACATTGACGAGCCAAGCTGCTTATATCGCAAAAGACGAGCCCAATCGAATTGTACTGAGGGACACTGCTAGTTGGGCACTGTGGTTCTGCTCGGCGATATTTAGTTTTGTAGCAACAAATAAATAAATTCGAATTGGTTGCAATTTGACACACTGCCCTGAAAGCACTCACAAATTAACTGAATAAATAAGAAGACACAAATGCGAGGCATTAATGATTGGCAGTCATCAAATAAGGCAAAAAGGAACAGGCAATTCGTGACGTTGAATTCCACGATATGCTGTATTCCGAGCGGAACGAGCATGTGAAACCATAAGAAGAAGCAACTTCATTCCTGCTCGTCAACTTTGACTGTACGGTATTAGAGGCAAATTCTCTGAGTAAAAAGGAACAGGCAATTCGTGACGTTGAATTCCACGATATGCTGTATTCCGAGCGGAACGAGCATGTGAAACCATAAGAAGAAGCAACTTCATTCCTGCTCGTCAACTTTGACTGTACGGTATTAGAGGCAAATTCTCTGAGCATACTGTGATATTTTAGTGACGGATAAAACCGTAAAAGCCTTGCTCTATCACCAAAATTGGATTTGCAGCGCAAATGGGCTCTTTTAGCGATTTCGATTCTAAACACATCCTTTTAAACACGGGCCATAAGATCCATTATTTGGTAGTTCGCCAGAAACGGTAGGTAGCCGTTATATATAATTAATGCGAGTAACTAATCTGCTACAGGAAATGGTCTATATAAGCATTATGAGATCATCTAAATGCGATCAGGAAAAGGTTGTTGAGATTCTGCTTAAGATGACAACGAGGGTTTTTCATATCGTAGACTACGATGAACTACTGACTGAGGAGAGTATTTCTTACAATATCTGACAGAAGAAAAATTATTATACAGTGAACTGGCTGCCAGAAATATTTAAACCCACCCTGATGGACACTGGTCAGCTCGTCCTGGTGTCGAGCAAAACATGTTTTGACCCGCACTCAGGGCAGGTGTATGCATCGGCAGGGCACAATGAAACTTGCTGTCGTGCAGGAACGTCGGACAGCATATCATTTGAGTATCGCCTTTGCTCTTCTCACATGAGTATCTGAAAAACTCATTGCTGATGCTGCAGAAAATGCTTACTCTTATTCGACAGCAACTTAATCGCTCGTAAGAAGTTGTGGCTGTATCTTCAAAAAATTCATTCACACCTCTGACGAACAGTGGTATAGAATAGAATAGAAGGAAATAGAATAACTGAATAGCAAAATCGCTTCAAAAGCTCGCACAGAAATTGTCGGAGCTGAAAATACAATCAATGCCCTCTAAATATTTGGTCCACACTACTCTTTTTCAGCATGATAACAACTTCCTTCCACGTGCAGATTCTCTCCTGAAATGCATTAAATGTGACTGCAGTAGAATGGCTCGCTTTTCGTTCACATCACTGCTGGCATAAGTCAGTGATGACATTAGAAGTTTAGGTGGGATTGCAGAACACAATCTTCTCGACTCTACTTAACCGCTGATCGAAAATGAAGTTCAATCGAATACCCTGGTGAGCATGCTCCACTGAAAGGTATGCAGATACGCGGTTTTCCATCCGGCAGATATTCGGGAGAAGCCTCTGTTGAGGCACAAGACACGCCCCTTACATTAACTCCTGCAAACAACGAGTCGCTTTCGGGTTTGGCTCGCTCATTGGCAACATTTTGCTCTATTCAGAAGTTGGCCAATATAGTACTGACTACCTCACTAAATTTCATAATCGCAGTATGTCTAATTCAGGAAGTGGAGTCACTACGCAAATGGACAAAGAAGCGGACCCACACCTCTGCCAAAGGTAAGATGCTAAACTGCCAAGAGTACCATGTTTGAAACTCAACAAGGCACTTAAGCTGCACTAGATGCTGAAAGATTCTTGACGGTCGAAATGGCATCCCGTTTGTTTTGCATACTGCACATCGCAAAGTCAGAATTTAAAATATAAAGCGAAAAAGTATTGCAAAATTTCCTTATTACAGAACTTTTCCATACAGAAACATCAGCATTAATCACAAATCTAAACGTGCATGTAAGAGGGATATTGTTTACATATCGCTTGAGATGTAAGTGAAACGTTTGCTCAAGAAATACGTCAAGAAGACATTATTCTCGCAATGCAACAGCCTGAATACAACGAAGAAATAGGTGTTAAGAGGCAATTTATAGATCCACATTGTAATCCAAATTTTAGTCCTCATATAATTATTCATTTCCAATCACTGCATTATTCCATCATGCTCGTTTAGTATCTATACTCCTTTGTGCACGAATACGTACAGTGTAATGCCCCTTATACTTCAAGTAAACGCGCTTATGTTCACAGCTGATACTAATATTTGCTTGCTGATACGCTCTATCGTATGGAACGTATGCGCTACGCCGTTCTTTCGTCAAAAACTTGCTAAAATTAGCGAGCGGTTTATCAGCATTTTTTGCTACTTTTATTCAAGAGGATTCGAACCTAAATCTCTCCCCCAGCCCCCCTCCCTGCTTCTTTTCATTTTTTTGCATATAGATTTAGCATCGCTCTATCTATTTTTTGCAAAAACTGCCATAAAAGATCAACATTTCTTACTGCAGATGGTATATTTAGAAATTTGCTTGCGCAAGCCTGTGAGCTATCCACACTCCATGATTGAATAGAATAATCAACATATCGCTTTTCTACTTTATTCAAATTTTATCAAAAAGGCGATCCCAACTCTCTTAAAAGCATCAATAAGGAAATGAAATTCTTACCGAGCAATGATCCATCTAAACCTGCACTGTGATAGGAAAATCGTTCACCTGGAAGACAGCAAATGAACTGCTCCGATGCAAGATTGGAGCGCAGACAAGAAGCACTACCGGGACAGGCATTTTGCATGCTTGGATCGCAAAGCTGCAAATAGTTGCTTGATTAAGGAACCCTTCACTGATGTCCAGCTTAAGCGCTTTATTTTAAAGCTCATTCTAGCGGGTTACGTAAAATTTCACCATGTAAAGCGTGGTAGTTCAAATCGTTATAGATACTTTTAGGCTGCAGTTTTGACGACACAGTTCGAAGGTGGTGAAATTGCAGAGCTGACGAAGTTAGCAACAAACTATTTCTTTGCATGACTTTAATTCAATAGGTTCTGCCTATACTTTTGTAAACACTGATATTTAGAGTAGAAGGTGACTTACATTTAGAACTGCGTTACTCATTGACCATCCATAAGGGCAGTGGTTCGTTAGTGGCCGCCGATAAGAGTCGCTACAGCATGCACGTCTACCATCGACACTGCTAAGAAAGAAATTTCATTTTTGATGAAAATCTTATAATGCCGTTGTGCACGAAATTGTTACTTAGCTATAGTAAGAAATTATGAATACAAAGGTTCGCAAAATTCGGGCAGAATTATGACTCACATTTAGAGCTTTAAACGGGACGATTACTCTGAATAATTACATGTCAAAACTCCTTTCCTTTCGAAAACATAACCGTAAATATAAACCTGATTATACAGTAAATCTACTATGATTGACGAGAAACGTGTTCTTATCAAATGGGATGAAACGGAAGAAAATTATTAAAAATTACAGTGTAAGATATTAAAGATACCCTAAATTCATTGGCCACTAAGGAGGGAATTTTCGGAAAATATTCCCCACATATAATAGAAGTATACTTTGATCAGCTCGAAAAATTATCGCAAAAATATGCACTTCGAGACGCAATGAGAAGGAGAACATTCGTTTGCATGAGCTGAAATCACTTCTTGTATTACGATATATGAACGCTGTGTTTGCGTGCAACAGAGTTGTTGTGTGGCATCTGAAGCTCGCATACAGATCGATCCACTAGGGCATTCCGATGCGCCAGTTGCCGTGCAGAATATTATGCGCCCTGAAAAAAACGCTGGCAATAAAATAAAAACAGTGTCGCGAAATTTGCAGGTGGGTCTACTTCAGTGCAAAAATCGGACGTGCTATGAAGCTGTTACTTCGGTCTAAACACGTATAGCAGATAGGTGTCTATCAGCTGCTTAGTCTGTTGTACATCCGGCCACCTCCAGAATTTCGCCATATCGTCCTTGCTTTGTTCCGCAGAGTCTTATACCTTTATGGTGCTCCTTATCGTCTATAGAGTGTGAAGCCTTTCTGTTGCAAGCAGGAAATGCAGAAAGAAAAATTCAACAATGCGTCATGTCAAAAAATGTCGACAGATAGAATAGCGAAAAGAAGAAAATCGCTTTCAGACGTAGAATACAGCAAATTTATTCATTTCCATACGATATCGATACCTCTTCACCGCAACGCTTAGTAAAATGCTTCTCCATCTGCCCATCTATCACTCTTACTATGGAACATAGAACAGCATGTTGTCAGATAATCGACAACAACACCGCAACATTTCAACATGCCACATTAAAATACCTTGCCTCTCTGATCAGCACCTGAATAATCCCGAATGCCGATGTGCCCAACACAGGACGTTATAATTTCGTAAGCCTACATGCCGGCCTTCGGATGTACATGGCAACTACTAGAATTATTCCCTGCTTGTGTGTGTTTGGCTGACTGAAGCATTTGTTACGACCATTTCAACGTCACCAACGTAATACTAATAGTGTTGACAGCCAGTGTGCTTCCTTTCACTATGCAAGTCTTTCGAAGAATAAAGAAACTGTTACTAGTATGGTTAATATTGTCATAGAAGTTACGACGTGCTAGTGGAACCGCATCGAATGAATTAAATAGCAACGCAAAAAGAATGAGAAATGTGCTCAAAGAAAGAATATAGGAGGCGCCATGAAGATTAGGCAGAAAGAATATAGGAAAGATCACGAAGATTGGGCAAGAGAATAGGCTGATTAGTTTACTGGCTGTATGCGTCTAGAATGCCGCCATCTTCGATGATTACCAGTTAGAGCAATTGTTTCTAATTTTTGCTACTCAGAAAATTTTGATTTAAAATCAAACCGAATCTATCGTTGGCAAGCGTATATCCATTTGGGCATTGCAATGAGCGAGTACAGCAAATACCATTTGCTGTGCAATCGTAACCGATCGGACATTGCAGTAAATCCGTACATATACGGAAGTGACCGTTAACTTCAACGAAAGGTCTCTCACCATGTGCGCACGCAACTAAAATGCCACTAATAAAGAGATGAAGTTAAATGAGGTTAATAAAATGACATTTCTGCTACATTATTTTGACTATGACAAATTATTTAATAGTATCGAATCGCCGAAGCGGCGATTCGATGCTCATCAATCAGCCTTACGACCAATAGACGGTTCTTCAATGAACAGTCACTAGTCACTCGCTGAGAGATGTTACTTCAGTGATTTGTTTTTCGTTAGGTTTCGGCTCAGATTTCTATAGGAAAGAAAAGGCACAGTAGGAGTAGGCACGCGAAAATTTTGGTAAATTTCCAAACATCAGTTTGCCAAAGATCCTATTTGCTTATTTCGCTCGGCCAGCGGGGCGCAAAATACGCTTTTGAGGAAGTACCTCGATCCATTTTATCTTTGATATATGCCAGTTTTTCTGATTCCAATTATATTTATCTTGAGTTGACTGATGTGGATACGCCAGAAAAGTGAAACATATGTTTACTACGATACTTCGGAGCATCCAACCGTCATTATGCACTTCTACAGAAATGTTACACTGTTATGAGATTCGCGCGTTTTTTTTAAGTATCTCAATTTTTTCATCTAAAAAAGCAAGATGTAAGCGGAGAAGTTTTACATCGGTAGATCTTAGATGCCATTTCTCAGATCCTTAGAAGCTTTCTGGTTATCTCTTCTTAGAGGTAATCAGAACTCAAAGAATAGTGTGCCAACGTTTCGATGAAGAAGAAAATAGCTATGCCACACATATGTACCTTCGTGCAACTTATATGGAAATCGCTGCTCGATACTGCAGAATTTTCTTTTCCTCTACTTGTACGGCCTAAATAGCAAGAGTAGCAAGAAGACGGTAGCTAGAAAGAAAACCGAAGTATAGACGCCTATGAAGTAAGCAAAACTTGATAGTAATGAAGAAGAAAAACTCTAGTTAATAAAATGACGTAAAAAAAGCTCATAAAGAAGCACATGGCCAGCTTTGAATATAACTGAAGAACATTTTGTAAATAAACTCTGAAGATGAAAAGACAGACGTTTGATACACGTCATCTCCATTGCAGCGCTAATAGTATAGACTGACGTGAATGCATTAGAAGAAATTTTCTAAGTTTTGTGATGATTGCGCCATATCTCTTCACTTTGATCCTTACTCTGAATGGAGCCATTCGACCAGTAGGTGATCAACTTGAGAGTTATTACTGTGGACGGCAGTGCTTTTCTTTCGCAAACTTACACAAGCGAAAGGCAAACACTCAAGTAAATTTGCATTTGCTCAAATCACTGCGGCAAGCACTATTGTACAAAATATAAGCTTATTATATCGAAGGAAGCAGCACGGTCCTTTTAGTGGTGTCACTGCTTACCGTTAGAATGGCAATACTGCTTTCTTCGGTGTCGTTCGCTTATATAAAGCGATTTGCTTAAACAATACAACACGCTTTAGAAGAGCACAATTATGTTGGAGCTGAGGGTTTTATTAATGGACAAGGCGAACAAGGCGACCGACGAGTCACAACGCCGCAGTAGATGTTTTTCATTTTTCTAAGGCTATCCACACCCGTCTGACCACCATAAACTCTACTAATATCTGATGTACTCAGTGAAACAGCCAACGACAATTTATTGAATGCTCCTGCGGACATAAAAGCAAAATGTTCAGTCATTTCTGTGGAAGGAGGAAGCGCTGAAACAAACGACGAACGTCATGAACGAGAAATCTCTTCTTAATCAACAATTTCCGTCGCAGATAGTATGGAAATGCAACTTTTCACGTTTTGAAATTGTTTTTTTTTTTTGGTAGCTTCACGTTAAGCACATCAGAGAACGGCGTATTTACCAACACTGAGATGTGAACACTTCAAAAACCAACACTTTACGTCATCCTGGGAGAAGAAGCCGTCTGATGTTAATGCAAAAGCAAGCAGGAGGAAAGGAACAGTCAGCATTGGCACCATATGACGTGAGTGACAAAGAGCCATCGTTGAGCATAGTAGTATTGAGATGGGGTCATTCAGTTGACATAGCGCCGTGGGCTCTCAACAAAGGCGTCTTCGCAAACACAATCCCTCAAACTTGACACCCTCTCGAGTGAGCGTAAATGCTCTCAAATTGAGCTGCTTAAACTGACATGTGAAACGGTGAAATATGTAGCAAAATTGCTTCTCTCTTCTCGCCTTATTATTTATTTCTTCCCTTCCTTCCTCCTCCCCCTTTACCTTTTTCGATGAATTATACCTATGAGTTAATGCAATACGCTGGTTGGTATTAGATATACTATCAATAAACAACAGTATTAAACAACTTTGATTATTTGCAAGTGGATTTTCAAAATAATATTTCAATGCAATCGTTCATAGTATTTTGTAGGACGCACGAAATGTACTATATTTATCTTTACTCGTATGAGGCTAGTAAGCATTGTCCGATTCTCGTTTGGTGCATCAAGAAGTAAGAGTTCATGACAGACAATGTTGGAAAGGTTCGAGGTGAATGCTATATATACATCATCGCCGAGTTATTTCACTTCATCTCCATTGTGCGCATAGCAATGCGACTCTAATGCTGATTTGTGCGGTAACTAAGTACGACGAATCAGAGGAGCTCTAGCTAACCGAGTGAATACATAGGATTTCTGGGTTTTATTGCTTTATAGAATTTTAGAAGCCCTATATTATTCATACTGGAGTGTTTGAATGTCCCATACGTAATTGGTGCAAGTGCTAAATGAAATTATTTATTTGCGCTAGAGGTAATTAGAATTTTTGGCCCTATCTGATGTGAATGCTTCGAAAAAATAAATAAATAAATAATAAGATTCCATTTTTCACCAACTCGATTCTATCATTAGAAGCTTTGCCATCAAGTTCCATTACAAATGGACAATTGCTTTCAGAGTACAGTGAGTGTGTGATAGCCGATACTATTTCAATTCCGTCAGTACCAGCTTTGCATAAGCTGCTGCTCACCTCCTCTATCGACAGCAGCGGCATTAAACTCACGCTCAAGCAAGAAAGAAATCGAAGATATGTGGTTTTCGTCTGATTTTCTCACAGTTCTGATGATATGGAACTTCAATTTCGCCGCTCAGGCAGGGCCTCCAAACCCCCTATGTACACTCCTCCCTCCATGTAGTTCACCTTGAATGACTGTTTTTGGTTGGCTCCCACTTCACATACAGTAGTCATATTATGGTCCATGAAATCAGAAAGGAATGCTTAGAGGGCAATGGAACGAAGCAGTAAATAATATGAAAACAGAAACGATTTCATAGTGGTGTCTCACACGGTGAAGAAAAGAGAGGAGAGAAGAACGACCCCACTTCTTAAACCATCTCTTTGAAGCAAATATTATTTTCCTTATATATAATGCATTTTTCAATATTTCAGATCTCAAGTCCTCAATTTAATAAAATACCTCCAAATATAGAAAACAGTACTTTTTGTTTGTTTCATTAGTGTCGTTGTAGAATGTGTTCTATAATAATGTGCTTTTTTCATTATTGAACGATGTGATCAGTGCACAAACCTATCGTTGTTTTATTTAGAGCACCTCAGAGGACTGAGTTCAAGTAATCGATTATTGCTAATCACAAGTACTTCATAAACATACAGCAACAACAATGAAACTGTAGGAATAGCGTTGATTTGCTTAGAAACAATTGCTCATTGATAGTTCTATTCATTCATAACGTCAAACTTTCGAAGGTAGTTCATTTCTTTGAGCAACACCTACTTGGTCCGTAATAATGGAAGCAAATAGTGAATCCGCCAGGGCAAGAACATGATGAGCCCCCGCATCCTGTTGATGGTTGATAGCTTTGCTGATACTGTGGAGGTTGATACTGTACAGGTTGATATTGCGGAGCTTGATATTGCGAGGTCGCCTGATATTGGGTTGGCTGATATTGTTGTGGCGTCTGGTACTGCTGAGAGGATGTGTATTGAGAAGTCGGGTACTGATACGTTTGACCGGTTGGATTTAAATAGGAAGTTGGGTATTGCTGACCGTAAGTATATTGTGCGCTGCCTTGATATGATGGCTGATATTGTGGCGACTGATAGCTTATCGGATAATTCACATAACCCTGAAACTATTGTTGCTATTATACTCGTTGCGCGATACTAATCCAGGGATTTCTTATGGATCTTGATATTGCAACTAATACGACTAAATCTTTACATAATAAATATCGCGCAGATGAGATATACCCACTGCATTTGAATCATTCGTGCATGCGTTCGTGCAAACATTCGCTGCATTTAATAAGCTTTTGAATAAAGCTTTCAAAAAGACATTTCCCAGATTGTTTTCCGTAAGAGAAATGGACAAAGATGATTATAAAATAAACCTATCAAAGAAGGTCATTTGAGGAAAAGAGAAGAGAGAAGGGAATATTTATGGGGAGGGATGTGAAACTATAAAAATACTTCCAACCTGTGATCGTATTACCTGTTGAGAAGGAACTGTTCCACAGCCACCGCAAGAATTTTGTCGCTTCTTGCGGGTCAGTTCGTGCTCCTTAAAATGTTACAATCATAGACGCTTGAGAAACAATTGATACTAAACGTTAAACCTAACAAGAAATTCAGTCATTAACACTCTTTTGCTACAGCATATATAAAGATATGTGCCACTGTAACACATTTCCTTAATAAGCTCAACAGTTGCTATCGATCTAGTAATTATCTTATGCTAAGATATGATGCACTTCATCGAGTGAGCGAATAGTAAATTTCCATTTCAGCTGCCAATCTTGTTAAATAATACAGAATTAGTGATATATTTTGACGGCAATGGATTTCGAGCCCAAAACAACTTTTTATGACGGGAATTCGGTATTGTGGGGCTGCAAAATATTGCTGAATCTACAAATATCACTCGTAATCGTAAATGCAATTAGATTTTCTACAGCTAATGGATCATCGCATCATAAAAAGTTGTTTTTTCTTAGAGGGATGACGCTTAGGTTTGAATTATTAGCAAAAGCGTAAATTTAAGATAACCGAAAAATGATCTAGGCAATTAAATGAAACAGCATTAAGAAACAATCAACAATTGACCATTGCTGCCGTTCACTGTGATAGTTTATATTCAGAAATGATGAAAGGTTATATTTAAAAATAAATAAATCAATTACCAATTTGCTCTCAAGTATGTCACTATTTTATATTTCGACTGTGTATCTTTTACGTCATACCGATCTACCAATTAATAATACTTGTTACCAATCTAGCATTATTGTTGAGCTAATCGTTGATCATGAATGCTGCAGCGAAAATCGTTGCTTTTACTCACTCATGAGTAGAAAAAAAAGATGATTTTATTAAAAAAGATAATTTATATGCGAGACGAAAAATGGACTAAAATTGAAATGCAAAAAAAAAATTGTGTGCAATTTTTCGGGCGTTTTTTAAATTTATTTGCCATGCGCAAGAGTCCTATTTCCTCTAGTCCCTTCTCAATAAGTTTTATTAAAGGAATATCGCAATCAGCAAAATCACCCTATTAGTTATCAAAATAAAGGCAATTTCATTCATTCACATATTACCTCTGCGATAGTGACGCTGAAGAGGATAATCGAGAGAAAAAGGACTCCAAAGTGCTTCGACATTTTGAGGGTGAGGTGAATTCGGAAACCTTGGGTACGTTTTATATAATCTCTCGAAGAGGGATGGTGGGGCGGTTTTACGTTTTTAACGAGCTCAACAAACACAAGCGTAGAAACTAGCATTAGCCTTGGCCGGTTTCTTAAAGCTCTTCTTCAAGCGCTTAGCTTCTTCGTACTTTACTTGTTTTCACTGCAAGCAATAAAAAGTGAACGTCGAGTAAGCTTTGCTTCGTTGTCGTCCTTCTTACGCATCTCTAACGTTTTTTAGGCCATCATAAGATCATACTCCCCCTCCCCTCTATCTTGCGAAGGTACATCCTTCAAACAGCAACTACCACCCACTCTTTGGCTAGCGTATCAGCGCGTTGTGCGCAACTTTCCTCTCGAGATATTTTTGGCTCACGTCGAGAGGCGGGAAACGGAGCAGACACGACAACCGGGAAATAGTGCGTACAGCGGAGTACTTTGTTTACGCGATCGATGTACGATTGGGACAGCTCCGACTGCAAAGAAAAGCACCGTAGTGAAAGTTCTAGAAGGGAAATCTCAATGAATATTAAGTCGTCACCCGCTGCCACTATTTCCGGATATGCCCATGTTTGCACATCTGATGCACGCGTGCGCGTATCTGATGCTTCTTCATATGTGAATCTGATGCTCATCTGATGCATATGCAACTCATATGCGAATTCAGTTGGGCACATTCCATTTAGGCGCTCATTTATTAGAAGTACATAATGAAGCGTTAAGCCATGCACGCCGCCACCTAATTGATGCTGCATTTGAGTGGGCTTCGATTGTATTCAGCGAAACTTTGGTTATCTAAGATTGGGGATTTAAATGGAACAGCTTTTAGGTTAATTGCTGTAGAATTTAAAGTTCATAATTACTCATTCCTATGCTACAATTTGTTCGTCTATGGTATCCGCACAATCTGTGTGAAATACGATTACCTACTTGAAGTCTGTTCTCAAACCTCTAAGAGAGATGGCCCGTCTATTCACATAATAAAGATTCATATGCGCATTCGACAGTACGTCCATCCAGCGATCGTCCTAATGTGCATTTCTCTATCAACTCAGAACCTCAGACGACACAAAGTCAATTACACTGCAGTTACAAGGACCACTGAAATCATACGCGGAAAGACATTTTTCTCTGTAATTTCCAATACTTTTTATGCTGCAATATTGTTGTTCCGAAATTCGTGTGGCATGAATTTTTGACGCATCTTTGAATTTGGCCATAATTTACGCGGAACTTCAAATACTTGGCTTAGGTTTGGATAATTAAACTATTACCAGCAAATTTAACGGGCGCAAATTTTTGCGACTTTCCCTCGTTCTAAAATTATCGGTTTTTGAGGCCCACGGGTTGCAGGTTCAGTATAACGAAAATATGAGGATGCCGGAAAGGCAAAGCCTTTCTCAACTTTCGCTTTTAGTTGTCTTCCAAGATGAGTTCAGCATGTTCTACTCACCTAGATTCGCAGTCGCGCAGCACATTGTCTTGCGCGTTTAGTCAATGCATGCAGTAGAAGCTGCAAGGATTTTGATGGACTTTTGAACAACATTCCATGAAAATTTTCAAAGTTTTTCTAGTTTCTTACGAACATAGTATATTTATCGGCACTCTAGCTGTGAATTCAACCGATTATGTCAATTGATCGGAACCTTTCACTCGATTTACTTTAGCCGGGAAAATTCGAACAACATCTTTTACATTTACACTCTAGACCGGGAAATTTGAAAAAGTTTTGGTCACTCTTTTCAGCGAGCCACAGTGGAATATTGTAGCGCGCCATGGCTGGAAAATTGCCACATTTATCGATAATCTTATAATTGTTGAGCCAATTAAGTGATGGAAATTTACGATAGAATTGCCCCATTGCAGTTCTTCATTGAAACATTGTGTCTATAGAAAGCAGGCCATTCTTTGACATCGAACGCATCGCTAAGCGCTTTAGTCTGCGCCGTTCTACGTGCGCAACCTAACGTTGCTTACTTACTCACTCACTCAGTCGGATTTTGCACACTCAACCCTCTCTAGTGAAGCAAATCCAGCTTGCTACGTTAAACAAGCAATCGCCCATTCCGCCTACTATTACTGCGACTCTGCAGTCAGCAAAAAGTTCAGAAGCACCAACAACTCTTGTTCGAAATCCCTCACACTTCGACGCCCTAAAGTGCTGATACTCTAAGTTGACAACTGTAAACGTGTCTACAACAAGAACATCTCCCCCACTTGCAGGGTTGAACTGCAGTCTTATTCAAAACTGACTGCCATAAGATACTGCTCCTATTTTATGAATTACTATTGCTGTTATTACTCGACACTACTACTTACTATTATGATCGTTCATGCAAGCTGCTAACGATGGGATGAGCGTTACTCACAGCGCCCACCGCGTTAACCTTTAACAGCAGAATTTCCTCCGTATGGCAGGTATACAATCCCTCGTAACAAACATTGTCGGAATAGTGCTGCTAATGCCAACATAAACGGTAACAGAGTAGTATCCAGGGAAACTTGCTCATTGTAAAAAGCGATTTTTGACTCAATTCGGGCTCAAAATCCTTCACCGACGCCTTCACCAAAAGCTTAATGGGGTTTTGGAGCAAACTAAACACAAATACTCACTCGGCTGCCGCAACTGCCTTCAATACCCTTCATCCGGAAAATAAAAACCCACAAATAAACTACTAGCTAGGCTTATTCCTTCTCTGTCTTCTGCATTTAAGCCTTTTGTTTCTTATTCGTTGCGCTCAAAAGCCTACGGAAAAAAGCTCGTGAGACCTGAGCCCCTGGATGGAGGCGGTGACTATATGAGATCCCACCTTTCCCTCTGTCCTCCACAGCTGGCATCATTTCGTCATAGTTTGGTAGGCAAGCGCTCTCTTTCCGTTAGCCACACAACCCTTACTCATTGCGCTCCTCCTACCCCCTATATCTGGCTTCAAGTTTCTAATAACTCATCCTTCGTACTCCACTTTTCTTCTAGGCAGGTTTTCTAAAACGCTCGAGCTAAACCTGTTCCGGTCGCGACCCGGACAGAGTCCAGGCCCACAACATTAACCCACGATGACGTGGAGGCGAAACCAGTTCCTACTGAATTAAAGGTGCCTGGCCCTGACTGTTAGCTCCATTTCCACTCAATCAAACGTTAAATCTGATCCCAGCTGGGATCCATACCAGATTCAACCCACACCGCTATTCATGTCCATTAGGTCGTTTATAAGCAATGATTGCAAAACATCACAAAACAACAGCTCCTTCATTAAACACATGCCTCAACAACATTTCCCGCTCCACTTACGAGAAAGAAAAGAAGATGAAATATTCATTAAACAGAAACTCGCATATCTCTTCAGACCGCATAAACAAACATCCATCGACCGATTACACATAGCGACAACTCGATCGCTCATATATTTGAGTTGCTCTGACCTCAAGAATCATTTGAATGCAACACGAGATCAAAAAACAATGACAGCAATGATCAGTGCAAAGAAGCACGTTAAAGCACATTTACAGACTCAGCCAATCAAAGACTACATGAGATGTAGACATTACAGAAAATAAGAAGACCAACGGATCTCACAAATGAACGATTACGGGAGAGGGATTGCATAGAAACAGAAAGTGACCAACGAATGAGCAAAAAAAAAAGAGGATAAATGTGAAGAAAAAAAAAACTGCTTTTCAATGCTGTTTCGGTGTCTCGTCATTCTTTTTCCTTCAGTTTTCTTTCTTCTTTCCGTCTAATTTTTTGGCCGCTTTCCCTTCCGCTTCTCTCGCGGCAAACTTCTCGGCTCTCTCAGGCGGCAGCTAAATATATTGGTTATAATCATTTCAACTCCGCACGCTTCTTTTTACCATTCTGCTGGAAAAGAAGATGGTTGATCTCTCACAGTCGCAACAATTTAAGATGAAGAAATCTTTCGAAAAACCGCATACAATGTCAAAAGAAAGTTAGAAATAGACAAACGACCTCACTAAGGGCTTCCGAAAGCAGTCAGCAAAATAGATGGAGTGAGATCGGAAATGAAATAAACATCAGAAGCAGGCATTCCCTCTCTGCTAATTTCAGGACATCCCTTCTCAGACAACTGTGCGCCGAAATCACTAAGCATATAGTTGAAACTATAAGTAGGTGAGGAAATGAATGGAGGTCACCTTTGAAAATGGCATCTACCACTGTTAGAGCAATATCCTCTGAAATAATTTTTTTATGAACTGGGAGAAGAAATAGGAATAAACGACGAACAACTCACGTCCCACTCGCTGCTAACAGTATGCACGGTGCGCGATGACGACTTTCCCTGAAGCAGACAACATTGTGAGATGACCAAATCTTTTTTCGTCTCCACAATTACATAGCAGTACATAGCATCCACAAATTGATTAGCGATTTTTAGCTTCCCGACATAATCCCAGGTAAAAACTATCAATGCTGCAACTATGGATCACTAGCGATGCTAAACGGCCGGCTCAAAGAGTTATGCCAGATACGACCACAGCTAGCCAAATCCAGCGACGAAGCAGAAATGCGACTAAAAAAACGAACAATAAATATTCAAAAATGAAGAAAAAATAGTTCAGCAAGTTGCGGAACATTAGCAAGTTGAAAAGTCTAGGACGACTGCGGAAATTCTCATCGTATTTCTCTTTCCTTCCCTTTTTATTTCTTAGAAAACTGCTTGGCTAGAAGTCTTAGCAACTGCATGCATCTAAATCATGAAGACATGTCATATCTGATAATATATTTTCCATATTTCTGAAACGGTCCAATTTCTCTTAAGTGCAGTTGTCATCACAAAAACCAACAACAGAAAACGCTAAGCTAAGTTACAAACGTTTCATCAAAACCTCACATCTTCTCCTTTGTCGGCGCCATCTGGCTTTTTTGCAGTTTTCCCGTCCGTTTTCTTCGCACCGAACTTCTCCGCTCTCTCAGGTGGGAGCTAAACGTATCGGTTATAATCACTTAAACATCGCACGCTTCTTTTTACGATTCAGCTGAGAAAGAGGATCGTTGATCTCTCACAATCCGAGCAATTATCAACATTGGCAACTGAACATAGCCGCAACAGCTTTGGAATTCTTGCAACAAAACCTATCGTCAACAATTTACCCAGCTCTTGGTGTCGACGATTCTTCGCCTTATGAGCAGCGAAGGTGCTCCTCTCTTTTTACGAAATGAGAGAAGAAATACGAATGAACGACGAACAACTCACGTCCCACTCGCTGCTGACGGTGTAGACGATGCGCGATGATGACTCCCCCTGAAGCAAACAACCCTATGCGATGACAAAGTTTTTTTCGTTTCCACAAGTTCATAGCGGTACATAGTATAAATAGATGTCCGAAAGAAGGAAATAGAAATGCAATTTAAAAAAATTCAAAAACAAGTCCCTTACAGTGACAAAAAAAAAATTAGCTGCAGCCTTGGTGAGCTAGGATGGATGCAGAAATTATTTTATTGTGTTTTTTCAACTACCAGTTATCAGAAAATCGTTTGAGTAGAAACCAATGGCACCAATACATCTACAAATCGTAAAAAGCTATCATGTGTGATAGCATATGTTGCATATCCTTGAAATGTTTGCATTTCTCTAAAATCCAGTGTACCTGCTTGAAAGCTGGAAATAGAACAACCAGTATAGACTGAGGTTTTTGCGTTGAATAAAATCCCGAGTTAGGCATTTTGAATAATACTTTTATCCACATCGAGTGATGTCCATTTAGTTTATCTATTAGCGAAGTGCTTTGTAATTAGCAGCTTGATACTTGTCCTCATTTACAATGACGAAATGCAACAGCCAGTAAAAATTCTGTACATTTTCCATTAAACAAGGCAGTGCTGTTCGATAGACGTCTTTCTTTACAACGGGTGGCCAGGTAAGTGCATGGTGAAATTTATCTTCTCAACTTGCACTTTACCAGTAGCCGTAACGTTAACGTTTAACGGCAAAGAGCCTTGGCTCAAATGCATCGTCAAGTCTAAGATAAGAAAGAATTTTTCTAAGATCAGAAATGAAAAATTTCCTGAAGAACGAGACTAGATGCAAGTGCCCGAATTACTAAATTTCGCCACTATTAGACAAAACCACCGAGAAAAACGCAAATAATACCGTCCCCGATGGTGTGAATTCACCGCTACCAAACTTCGAGTCGCCTTGCCCTGAAAATGACCAGAACTGAGCCATTTAAAACATTCTCAACAACTCAAAAGGCTGTAAACTAAACTGCGCACAGATGCACCAAGAAACCGCAACAGTAGCATTAATGAATGCATCATCGTATCAGACGACCTAGTAAGCTGCAGGTTTTCACAATTCCACTTATCAGGTCAGTCAACATTGCAAACTTCCAATAAACAAAAAAGAACACGCAACAGAGACTTGGTATTTTAACTGAAATTACTCCTCGCACAAATCTCTGAAAGATTCCTTTTTCTTTCGCGCACCTAGCGACCAGAAAGTTTGTAAATCGCGTTACGACCAGGTGTGCAAATAGACGCAAATTTTTAAACACAACTGTCTGTCTATCATCCTTTTAGAAGCCAATCTGAAAGATAGTAAACTAGTGAGTCAAAAAACCGTACAGATTAAAACCGCCTAGTTTCAGCTGCTGCCAGATCCAAACTAGTAAAGATCCAAACATTAGCCTGGATGCAACTGTGAAAACATATGTTACTAGAGCAATTTTGAGTAGAAAAGAAAGGAAAATGGAAATTCATAAAGTTTGCAGTCCAGAGGATGTCTCAGAATGAAGATGCCTATGAAAAAAAGACCAGAAAAAAATTACCGCGGAAAAAAAATTAGAAGGTAAACAAATAAGAAAAGGTGCCAGAGCGGCTGGCACAATCTTTGTATTTACAATTCTGCCTACTCGGACAATCAGCACTAATGCTTTCATATCTCAACCAATTCGAACTTTCGCACAAACAATCTGCAAAAGATTCACTCTTAAGCGGCTTCCGAAAAAGAATCCGTAACCCATCAGCTTCGTGAGAGATTGCAGACATCCAAAAACAGAAAATTTTCTTACACTTGATACTGGTCGCTTTCTGATTTTACACGGATAAGATTACAAAAAAAAAAAAAATGCTTTAGCAGAAAATCTGTGGAAGCAGTCAGATCGATTTAAATATGAAAGCAATATTTCGCATGTTTATTGTTTCTTGCCAAATTATGGCATCATTTGATTAGATAATAGGAATACAAAAGCAATTACCATACCATGACTGCACAAACATTCGCATATATCTGTACAGACACGATGACCTCTGCAAAGCAAAATTCTGCAGAGGCACATTAAATGGCGAGCGAATTTCCTAAGTAGATGACATCTGTTCATTGTGTAAGTGCGCTAATATTTTATATGACCAGTCTCAATGTAGGTTTTGAGCACAAGCAGACTGAATACGAGGATTCATTTTATCGGTAGGTTTAGTGAAGATTCTGACACAAAATTGTCCTTGTATGGATTTTTCAACATTGTAGAGCAGTTGACACTTGGCAAATATGAGTGCAATGTATTTTGCAAGTGTAAGTGTTACAAGCCTAAAACTCAATCAATTAGACCCCGTTTTTATAGGAATCTAAGCGACAGAAGCAAATCGACCGAGCGCCGAATCATGACGGTATCTATGAATCGCATGTTTTTCGTTTAAAGGTTTTGAGGGGGGAAAAAATTGTGCGAATGGTATCTCTAGATATCATAGAATAATAAACACGTTCACATGAATATAAACAACGACAGACTCACAAAAGCACACGCATATATGCATTCTATGAAAGAGTTTCGTAATTACGGTTAAAGATGAGAAAGCATCTTACACGAACGGTAACCCTCTTCGTCTTGCGTTCATTTTTACTATACACTTGGGGAAGGGGAAGGGAGGATTCTGCACAACAATGAAACTACTCTAGAAGAAAAATATAACTGAGGTCGCAGGTACCCTATTGCATATCTGAAAAGAAAAAAGTATGAAAAAAATGCTCACCTCCCCCAAATCTAGAACCGTAACCGCTGCCCCCTCCAAATCCAAACGACGTCTGCGGACCACCGGCCGTCGTGCGATCTCTGCGAAAATTGGGTGCATTTCCAGCACCATCGGGCCTCATGAATCTCATCGGTGCCTCGTCATTGCGCTGTCTGAATCTCGATCCCCCGTCAATATTTCTGCGGTAGCGCCACGATCCATCATCGCCACCTCCCCATCTCTGTGTCCCGCCATCACACCTTCTGAATCTCATCCCATCGTCCTCACGCCCGCCGAATCTCGGCGTCTCGTTGTCGCGCTGCCTAAAGTTAGCGCCCGGACGACGATCACCAACAGCTCCAAAGCTACGTTTGTGTTGCGCATCCCCAGTGCCACTCCAATGACCATCACGAATTCTGAACGCCCTGAAAAACCTCTCAAATCCTTGCTGCCCTCAGTTACATTCACCTATTTTCTGGTCCTATTTGAAGATCATCTATGAGAACTATTTCAATATATACGACGATGAGAGGCCACCACAACTTTAGCTCGAGTTCACGAAAAAAGTCATGTCTACGAAGCTTTGTCAATCACCGAACATTAAGTTGACAAATGTCATTTAAAATTTCTTTGACAAATGAAACTTTTCTACACTTCGCACTGATCAGTTTCCGCACCGAAACCAGGCATCAACGCCGCAAGCTCATAGGAAATGGAAAAAATCGATTTGCATTGCTCTGCAAACAAAACAGCACTACAGAATAAACAAAAGCAGTCGATCATGAGAACTAACCCAGCATCACGCGGTGACGAATTTGAGCGCGAGTCGTGCTCTCCGCCAGCCGAGATACGCTCGGTACCGCCGCTGTCATTTTGCGGTTCGCTAGCCTGTTCATCCCAGCCGATCGTAAGATTTAGAGGATTCGGAGCGCTGTTCTCGGCGGAGGCACTGAATCCATCCGTTGTAGCCTTGATGTCAGTCGTAGCACTTGCATGAGTAGAGGTTGCAACCGGTGGCATCGGAGTAGCGATGGGCACCGGTACTGCTATCGGCAGAGGCGTCACACAGGGCACACCAAAAGCGGGAAATGGCTGCCTGCACACCAGTTGTCCTTGTTTAAAATGATGGCACCGAGTACATGATATAGGAATACTCTAATATTCAAACTTCATACAAGAAAACGATGTGCAAGTACACTATAATCTTTGGACGATAATCTGAGATGTGTATTTTTTGCAGAGCTGCCGAACCTGATAGTTGTTTGAGGTCATCATACTAAACCGGCAAAATAAACTCAGACCTAATGGCAGCTGCTAAACTTTACTCTTATATACCCACAATTCCTGTAGATTTGAAATCTGATAGTGTTTAATACAGCAACGATCCAGTGCCTACTAAAATTAAGGGAGTTTTACTAAGCGCACATTGCAAGAACGCATTTTCATGGCGAAACTTCATTACAAACATGAGAACTTCGCCGAAGTTGCCGGGGATTGGCCTGGACATTTCTTCACGTCACCGTCGGACCCCAGAGTGATCGAGACTGCTGTCACTATGTATGAAGAAAGGGTTACTGATGAGGATGCACCTCGCAGCAGACTGCTGCTGTCTAGAGAATCAGGAGAAAGAAAATCCCAAATTTTAAGTGACATTGTCCACAACTCAAAAAAGTTAGTTAATCGGCTTTTAAAAGATGTCGACTTCAAGAAAATTTTATGGTCTGACGAAGCTGTTTTCAAGGTTAATGACTACGTGGATTGTAATAACGCCGCGTACTTGGTCTAATACAAATCCCAGCAGACTCGATCGAAAACTTAATGCTCCTGAGGCCGCCATTTGGGCAGCAATCTGGTCGGGAAGCAGTTTAGGACCCTTTTTTACTATGAAAACTGTGATTGCCAACTGGCACCTCGAGATGTTAAGTGGAAAGGCGGTGTCTTTTATAAAACAGCAGGGTCTTATGTTCACATAAATAATTCTCAGTTATGCGTCTCTTTTGAAAGCAAAACACTTCATGATGTCAACTCATATTATTCGCCGCATTTAACACAACATTTTCGTCTACACAACATATACCTGCAATCTTGGCCAAGAACTGCTTTACATTGTGATAGGACATGGAAAAATTTACCTCTCAATATACATCTTTTTCCTAAAAATTGAAAAATCAACAAATTTTTTCCTAAAATTGAAAAATATACATCTAAAAATTGAAAAAAAGGGTTTGCAAACAGCGTCCTATGAAACACATGAGTAAAAATTGAAAAAAAAAACTAAATATATGAGAATGCACAAGCCAAAGATACAAGAATCATAAAAGCAAGTCTACAGATGCTTGAAATTTCGTATCACTTCCAAATGAAAGAAAAGAATGCAAAATGGCTTGCGCAACACATGGCAAAACGAAAAACACAATTACAGTATGCGATAACATCTGTGTAAGATAATAAAAAGTATGGACGATAAAAATCTGATCAAAACTCACCATGGCGATTGGAAACGCGGAAAATCGTTAGACATAGGTGCAGCGATAAGTGGGCGATTTCGGTTGAGATTTTGCTCCATAACGGAGAGATTCTGCATCAAATTTTCGATAAGTCCATCGTTCACTGCACGTAGCATATCGTTGGTAGCTCTCATACGTTCAAGAGCACTCTCTTAAAGAAAAGTAAAAAAATTTTCGCTAAATATGAAATTTTGCTCACAGTATCGAACATTCGCCGTTAATATAAATTAAAAGAGACAATCTGGAAAAACAAAAACCTTAAAGTTATTCCCTCTGTTCGGAGACTAAGATGTAGCAACTCGCAATCCATTCTTCAAGCAGTCACTTTACCTCTCCTCAAAACAACATAATGAGAAGCGTAGCTGCATTCAACGGCTTTTTCCACTCGTCTCCTTAACTGTAGATTCGTTGTGGTGACCAATCGAGTCATTTGGGTCGACTTTTATTAACTGAAACTTGGTTTTCGCTTTTTCCGCTTTTTTTCGGTTGCAACCGAAATGTAGATGCAGCGGTCGAGAGTAGAAAAGCACCTACCTCGGTCCGTAGGCGCTGCATTGGGCATTTCACCGGGAGCAATTTGCACAATGAATACGCCATCCATGCAACGGGTGAGCACCGTCACATGATAATCGACTCCCCTTATCAAATCCTTCAAAAAACATTTTATAAAGACCACGCAGTTTACAAAATACTGAAATGATGTAAAAAATTGCCCGCCATAACTCTCTTAATTACATATGAAAACAACGTTAAGAAATGCTACAAGAACCACCTACTTTACTCAAACACTTTGTCCCATTGAAAAAAGTAATGAAGGGACAAAACTAATGACAGATCTCATCGGTAATATTGATAACTAACACTTGTTCACAAACAAGCGACTGACGCTATCACTCCACTTCCTTGGAGAAAAATTTATTTGAAGTACATATGGTAGACTCACTCAAGGATGAACCCGTTATTTCAATTCACTTACTAAAAGAAATTCTGTAATTCGTAGCTGCCATTGTCAACAAAAAGAGTATTAAAATGAGTGAACCGGGTAAGTTGTAAACTTTACCTGTAAGCGCACCGATGTCGGCTGCAGAAAGCGACAACGAAACATCGCCACTGGGATTGCGAGAATCGGATCGCTCTGAAAATATGCCACAAGTGAAGCCAATAGATTAGATCGCCATATTTTTAGCTAAAAACAAAGCCAGAGTAACCTTAAAATAACTGGCACTATCAACGATAAGGTACCCCAAGTCTGATCCTTACAAAATCTTTCCAGAAAACTTTAGACGATTTGAAGTAGCAGTTACAACAGTCGCCAGAAAACTTCAAACATCGCAACATAAACAAAATTCAGAGTAGAGTAAAATCATAAACAACCCACTCATTGTAGACGTGGAAAAACAACCAATAAATCTTGCACATATATCGCGATGTGTTGCAGTATGCGAAGGAGGTTTTGGATTTGACAACTTTGCAAATACTCTTTTATGGCAAATTTTGGTGCTATTGAGCGGTGAAGCAAAAGAACGAACACTGACCCCAGCATGTTTTGTGCTTTAATTCACTTCATATGGCAATCTACATAAAAATGTAATGACTATACTTCTGCTTTAATCATCAAAAATTTGCCACGATCCCCTTCACAGGAATCTTCAGGTATTTCAAAATATTACTTCACCTTTTAAAAAATATGTATAATACTGTTATTTTACTGTTATTTATTTAAATGCGCTAATTATACGCGTAAAGAACATCACTTATATTACGCTCCATACTGTTCACCACTTTTGATGATCAACACGAATCAATGAGAAAAAAGCAAGTATACGATTACCATCCGAAATGTACAACTCGACAATAACCATTTCTTTGTTACAGAGAGGAAAAAACACTTCTCGAGAAGTGTAACAAGCTTGAGCGACCAGAAGATTAAATATTTGCAGCAGAAATTCACATCCTCTATTCTGTGGGATAGCTATAGACTAGAAAAATGAAACAAATTTTCTAGCTTTCTGAGCATTTTCTCTTTTACCTCCTCTATTTTTACAGTTCAACCAGCCCGAGAATTCGTACCAGAAATTAGCTTCTCTAAACGCGAATAAGGCCAAAATCAGGACATATTCTTCTTTCATTACATACACACAAGAAAATCTTCGCCTTCAAACAATCAAATCGCACATCAATATTAAATACGTATAGAAAAATTGGATACAGGGGCCGTGCTGCAAATAAAGAAAGCTTTTTATGAAACATACCTTGTCTAAAGTCGATACCTGCAACATGTCAAGCGTTCTAACCCATGCGAACTGTCCCAGATCTATGAGGTGAACCCAGTACCTAAAAACAGATCAACTATATGAGCGATAAAAACACCGCAAACACATACAACTTTCAATGGAAAATGAATATAAAAATGAGCAAATATAAAATGTTTGCTCGTAGAGAAAACGCGCCTAACTTATGCGCCACTGCAAGAACTGAAAATTCCAAAAGGCATGGAATATGCTCACTTGTTGCGCTGGGGCGAAAATCCGCCGACAATCCCACGGCGAAGTACCACCTTGCCTACTCTCTCGGTGATACGCGCCAAGCATCCCAAGCCAATAACCGCTCCGAGTGGCAGATGAGCCATTGACTCCAGCCTACCGTAACGTTCGATGCCTTCGTTGAGTACCTGAAAACATACAAAATGCTTCTACAACAACGAAAATGTACTGTTGTCTACCGCAACTTTGCTATTTAATGTTAACCTAAAGTCTATTTCGAAAGGGAAAAATCCGACGATTCATTGCGTGCGTGAACTTGAGATGCCCTTTTGTAATAGCGACTGCTGTTGACCACAAATGAGAAACTGTGAAAGCGCACAGCACGTCATGACAGCTCTTTCTTGAGTGCGCTGCATGACTTTTGATGTGCCATGCTTGCGATTCTGGATATAAAATGCTCGAAAGCCTCATAAGCTACTGGTGAACTGTGTGGTGGAATGAAATGAGCAAGGTAAAGAAAAATTTGCGAACTCATTCAAACAGGTGAATGTCTCAGGTGCTATTTCATAAAGGTGCCTGTACCGAATGGCGGTTTCTAATTCATAACTCCAGCTGCAACCGTTATTAATCAAAAGGTGGCATTCAACGAATACGCATCACCTCTCCTATGTTCACTGGCTGCAGCAGCCAAAACACATACTTTTTCCACTGCACCGAGAATGGCAGGATCGAGGAGCCAAAACTGCGAGCGTGGTGCTTCGGGATCCTCTCTGTCGAAACGAACGCGCACTACTGTAGGATAATGGCTTGGATGGTACTCTTTGAAACAGCTGCTAGACACTGGCGGCGCTTGCTCCAACTACAACATACTTAGCACGGTAAGGGATTTCATCATAGTGTAACGGTGAAAATAAAGTGTTCCATCAATGAGCGATGAATGCTTGCTTTGAGAATCACTCCCAATGCGTGGAATCAAGTCTTACAGGTAATAAACGATAGATTTTAGGGTTTCATCACGAAAATCGCAATACAGTATTACAACTGATTCATTTCTCTTCACCATGCTGTTTACTTTCATAGTTAAGAAGAATTATGACCCAAAAATAACAAGTGACGTCATTTGCAATTAACTGTTCAGATTTAGGAATGTTCAGATTGCCCCAAATAATAACGAAGAGTTTTTTTTTAGATGGAGATGACGAAAACGACGCTTCTGAATAAGTCTCTGGATACAAATTCTGCAAAAATGATTCAAATAATAGTTTGCATTAATAAGTAAATTAATTGGAAATCAAAGTCTAATGAGGCAACGACCGAAATGTTGAATTCTTTTCATAAATAGCATAATTTATAGTCAAAGCGATTGTAGATATCAAATAGCTGAGGCACACCAAATATTCCGATGACGCGACACACCAACACTTTCAACTCATCCGGATCATTAAGGACTGACCGTCCTTGAAATCACTTATCGTAAAAGCTTGATATCGATCTATTTATGGCAGTAATTCAGGATATCGCAGTTTATTGCTTAGAAACACTATCACAGCTCCGACATTGAAAGAAGATTGTGTGCAGACGAACACACCTTTCGAAATACACTGTCGGGCCGATAAATACGACGATAAAATTTAATTGCACCCAGATTCGATAGTTGCCAAGCAAAAAGGCATAGAACACAATTCGCCGAGTGAAAACAGGAAAAAAATCAGAAAACGGAGGTCTTATAAAGAAAAAGAAGAAAAAATAGCTTACCAACTCCCCACCAACGCCAAAGTCGTTCTCGGATAGATTGAAGCCTAAACATCAAGGTGAAAATGAGATGTAAACCACTAGAAAACCCATACCTAAACTTTCAACAAAAAACATAGATATTTTTATTCTCAATTTTTATTAACAAACAAATAAAAAATATGAACGCCAGAGCCAATTCAAGTTGAATAAAAGGGAAAAAACTCTATATAGAAAAATTCTATATAGAAAGAGAGGACGACTGGCTGATGCTGATTATAGTTTGAGATACTACGGCAAGCCCATCTTATACAAAAGACTCCTTATGCAAATACTAATCTATGCAAGTGGAATATGATCACTGCACGGTTTTGCATAAACTTCCTGTGACAAAATACAGCAAGAATAGCGCACTTATAGATAAAAACTCTATTTGCTCCCTTCTCTCCTCTTCCCTGCCAAGATCTGTTAAGAACACTATCACCGAGCAAATTTATCAGGTTGCTAGAATCTCTTTTCCGTTTTTCCTAACCATATACATTTTTATTTCCAACTAATGCCTTTGACCTCTCCAAAGGTGGCGGAAACTGTGTGTAGTCCCAACCTCATAAAAACTGGAGGAAAGAGGTGAAGATGAAAAAAAGAAACTACCACCGCTTTTGTGACCGTAGCCGGATCCCCGACCAGAAGGGAAGCTGCGTCCTCGACCTCCTCTACGCTGGGTGTTACTGTCGCCACACCACTGAAAATTTCCATTTTCACTAGAAATAAACACTTCAAAGATAAGAAGAGGCAGTGATTTTCTATTGCAACAGACGGACGCCAGAAAAATTCAGCTGTTAGGACTGTCTAATGCCTTTCGAAAAATTTCGCAACTGGCAAGCCTCAGTGGCCATCGAATTATAATAAAAATTTCCTTTCAGCAGCAGAGATAGTGGTAGAAACCGAGAGCATAATGATGTTGCCCAAATTCCCAATACAAACAGAAACCCTCGTATCTCATCCCCATGTCCCACTCCACCCACCCCCTCCCCCCTCCCTATCAACTCAGCCAACGTTGCCACGTCCTGGAAAGAGGGGGCAGAATAAAAAGTGATCTAATCACTGACGCCTAGCGTCTGCATGGTCCATGATTGCATCTACACTCCTTCATTTTGAGATAAAAGTGAAAAAAAAATTCTGTTCGTTATTCCAGCGAGACTCCAATTTTTATGCACTGCCACTCAGAAATTTTCCCAAAATTTCCACCTTTCTTTCAGCTTGTCGTTTTCCTCCCCTGCATTCTTGAGCGATCCTCCACTTCAAAATTGTCGAAAATTCTACGCGTTCCCCTTCGATTGGGAGAAATGCTGCCCACATAAAATGCGCAAGTAAAGCATCTATCTACCACTGAAGAAACTTGTAGGCGCTGCTACAGCAAAGGCATTTTCCGCTTTTCTCACTTACGTTCCTTAACTTTCCCAAAATTAAAACATATGCGAATGATTTTGCATACACCATTTATTCGTCATTTTCTCACACCTCACTTTTATTTGCCTATAAAATCCGAAAGCAAACATTCGAATTCTGAAACAACAGCTGTTTTATCAACAGCGATAATTAATCTGGTCATGAGTTGCCTTAATCAACTCACATATCTCTTAGTCCGTATATTAGGACTCTCCTAATTTCTATATTCTTGAAGCAGCTCACATTTCACCGGAAGCAAAAATCTGTAAATAATAACGAAGTGGGTCGTCTGAGCAATGAGAACATTCAATCATTAGCACTGTTGACGAATTCGATAATGCCGATACAGAACGGCTAGCATTTTATATTCTCATCAAATTCCTATATATTAATATTGAAAAGATTTAAAAGAAAGCCACAAGGAACGCAGTACATTATTTTGCTCATTAGGACGGCTATTACTGCTGAAATTGCCCGACAAATGCTGACGTGGACGGTCGTGGTCACCTGAAAGAATTATTACTTAATAAAAACAACAGAGCACACATATCGGAACAAAAATTACTCTTTAATATAGATGCAAGATGCGTCTCATAATCTCCACTTCGTTAAGATGTTGAAAGATATGTATTGGGAGAGAGGCTTGTGACGTTACAAAAAAAAAAATCTATGGCAAGAAAATTTTCAAAAACGATGAGTGATAACATTAATAATAACAACTAACTCCTCAAATTTCTACCAACCGTCGCCTTCAACTTTTTGGAGGCAATGATCCAATACCCTCCCCTCTCCCATCAAAAGTTAAAAGGCTTTGAAAGTTTGATGAACTCTTCTATGTTTGTATACCTGTATACCTATGTGACCATAGAATGTTACCTAGCTGAAAAAAGTTCAACTGCAAAAATCTGTTCTCAAGTCACACAGGAGATTATCCCTTCCATCAGTTCGTATTCGAGATGGCGGTTGCACCTAGCAGCTCGATTTCAAATTTGATCACTACTGACAGCAAAAAAAAAGCGAAAAAACATGGCGAGAGAATGAACTGCAAAAAAGGAAATCCTGTCTTCTCACTAATAGTTTTAGATGAGTGCCCAAGTGGTTTCGAATTTAGAAGTGACTGAGCGCGCCTGCGGACCACAACATGAAGAGACCACCCACGAAAAAAAAATTCAGCCCTCACAGTTTATCCGAAAATTCTCTAGGTTCTCCACTTTGATCATTGGCTAATATGATGTTAACATTCTCTACTTTGTTGCCTTCGAACAACGAAAAATATCCGGCATTTTTTCGCAAGCCACGTTACAAAAAAAAAAAACAAATAACAGAGAACGTCACCCCCAGATACGAGCAAATGGCTGGCAATGACAGGAAACCTTTGACGACATCGAAAACAAATAGTCGAATTGAAAAATTAGACCTCGCGTTTCTTCCCCAGCTGTTTTACAGGACTTCACTTTCATAGACCAAGACAAATGAAAATGGCACCACAATTGAATTTGCTAGTCAAGGTGTGCAAAAAAAACTAATTAAATTACTAGTCATGACTCTAATAAGTGTGCACACAGAAACAATGAAAAAGACCGAGCTTCTGCATGAAGATGGAGCACAAATCTCAACCACTACGCATCTTAAAATGGTTACGCTGTAACCAAACTCTGCCCTTTGAGATCTGATTCGTGAATAAACTAAAATCAGTAGAGATTACGACGATTCAACAGATGTCGAGTAAACATTTCAGAAGGATTGGAGCTTGTTGTCGTGAGCGAAGAATCTCCTCCCCACTGTAGTGATCCCACCATAAAATATTTAAAAACTTACCTTCACTTGCTCAAATATTAAATAATGAGGCAGATTCAGTAAGAGGGGGCCAAATCACCTGCCCATGGAGTCTGCTGACCCATTTGAGAAAAATAACTGTCAGGCGCTGGGGTCGAAGTGCGTGATGGTGGCGCCGTTATTGGAGTCATCAATTTGCTCAGTAATCGCTTTCCACTATCCTGATCTACAAAAAAATAACACACAGTGATAAGAGAGAATTAAAGTTCGGCAGCGTTTTCTGTAAATAAAAGTGATACCAACAAAGGAATAGCAAACAGATACCAACAAAATGAAAAAAATTTTGAGCGCTATACTTTCAACTTCTAACATATCTATTAAAAACTATCAGGTAGTCAGAAAGTGTAAAGTACGTTCACAAAACATCTTTAATAATCTTAGAAAATTTTTTTAAAAAATCCATGACCTCACTTAAACATTTCGTAGCTATAATTCTGGTCGACACAAACCTAACGAAACCCATCACAAATGCATTGTTATTCTACTTGTAACTCGGAATCAGTATCAAACTTTATAAACTATCAACGAGTGGAATCTGACGACCACAACCGTTCTTATCCGACTCGTAGAAAGGACTGTTAGATGTTTTCTACCAAACAGCCCATATCGGTTTGCAAATCCCACTAAAGTCTGCCGGCGTGCAAAAACTTCCACATCATGCTGCTCCACGTGCAACTGTCATTTCTTTATTATATCCTGACTGCTGAATAGCGAAGGAAAATTTCCAAATTTTCAAATAAAGTTATCGGCTGAATTATCGGAAAAGGCTATACGCATAATTGACGGAATACCGTCTGATGAAAAACAAACAGCAAACAACGCAATACATCATCAAGGTATATCACATAGCAATAGTTCCACCACGATGTTAACTGACCGATAAATTGTAATGTGAGACTTTTCAAGACACCAATATTGATCAATCAAAGCGCTGTCCCATAGGACATATGCCAGAAGATGAAAGCGACTAACGTCCAATAGGAACGGTAGATTGATTGCGATTTTCAGTCGATTTCTGTTCAACTTGCTTTAAGCTGACGAATTCACCTCGACGACATTCGAGAAAAAGTTCGCCTGTTACGCAGGGCATCATTCCAGGTTCACAAATGATACCATCTTAAAAATGTGAAAATCAATTTGAGCGGTTCCATACTCAAAAATAATTTAAAGAAATATCGCTAAATATTTATTCAAAAATAAGCGCTTCACACATTCTCTGAACGTCTAGAAGCTCGTTTCGCTCCAATTTCCCACCCATCCAATTTTATTTTCTATGCTCGCAAGCTAAAGGAACGACTTCCACGTCAAAGTTCAGAAATGCCACGCTGATAAAAACAGCACAATTTTTATACTGTACTCGCATTTATATGAAACGCTGTACAAATTCTAAAGCATGAAACAAAACTTAACTACATTATAATCAGACTTATGAAGGGTAGTATAAGTATAAGATTGCATCCTTTTCCAACCGCACTTGTAGCTAAAATGTACTTCGGCTTTTTTCTAGATTAAGATTCTGTTATATAGCCCTTTCCGTGCTCTTTCAATTTCAAATTTGAGCACTGAACCTCGACCAGTCTCTTCTACAGACTTTTGATATGAACAAAGTGTTAGTTGAAAATAGAAGGCCGAATTTTGCGTTTCAGATCTTCAACAACTTGTTAAAATATTTTACATTCATCTTTCGATTTTTGCATTTTCACCACTTCAGCTCAGTGCAATCGTTTCTTCTTCTTTTTTTTAAAATTAGCATTCTATCCTCCTTACAACAGGCTACTCGCTTAACGAGTATTTTTAAAATCATTACAGGTGGCATTAAGTCCTCAAACAATAAACAAAACGCGTTGAAGAATTTAAAAGGGAGCACCTCTTCTCCTCTCCCTTCAACATTGCAACGTGTTTTCCATACGCATTTGCTTGCAATAATATATCCGACATTTTTCGGTTCATCGTTTCTAATGTCGCTCTGGTGATGTGTGGTATAGTGATTTGCTCAGAAGTGCTCACTTTAGCCATATAAGAAATCGGTGCTTTGAGTGTTTTTGATCCTCACCTTTGATATGCTGCCATCTTGTCAATTTCTCTCGCAATGCGTTCGAAAAAAACGTCTTTCAAGAGGGATTCATCGGCGCACAAGAAACTCTGCGGTGGCTATTTAGCTAACCGTCCAGAATTTGCGCGCAGTCAATTACTAAGCATAGCACGTTGTGGTGTGGCTCAAAGATTTGGCCATAGCTACTCAACAGTTTACTTCAGCCATCCACGAGGCACTATGCTTGAGGCAGCACTGCAAATTTCCCAAGATATGTCCCATAAGCCTCGTCTGCAGGTTTTTTCCCCCCAACGGTTTCTCCGCTATGATGGGAATGATGTCTACTTTCGTTTTCGTCACCCATTCGAAACACTATCGACAGAGATTTACTTCTCCGTCCACAAAGATCCATTGCACACGTAGAAATAAGATAGAGAAGGCTAACCTGGAACGCATCGACAGTCACTTCCAAGCATGCTGATAACAACAGCAAGAAAGTCTTCAGGTGCATCAGGCATGAAGTACGGACAAATAACGCCGAAGACGTCCCATGAAGCCACATCTGGTGGGCAGTTCAATATTTCAGTCTTCTTTATGAGAACCTTCTCACCCACGTCAAACAACGCCATCTAGAAGTAGCTCATGTTTACGCTCTAAAAGTCACAAACGGTTTCGCCTAACAAATTACATTTTCAGTAACATTTCTGCTTCATAAAACTTCTTCATCAGCACGTCGCTTATTCAATACACCTCATGTAAGGAAGATCTTCATACTGAGTCACATATGGAATCACCAAATCTTCTATAAGCGCATACCTTATAAAACTGTCCAAATTCCCAGTTATTCTAAGATACCATTGTCGCTCGAAGAATTATGCACCTCTGCATAATAATTCAAAATACAGTGTTCATCGATCCACTCATAGGCGCGAATATATGTCCCTATTCGTAGCATTTGTGGCTTTTTTTGTATAAAAATTCCCGAGAATCGTGGTGAAACAAATTTGATAAGTGCAATCGATAACCAGAAAGAAGTTAACAAATCAATACTTTAAAATTAGCAATGACTTCTAAACGTTTCAAGTCAGAAGTGAACGCTTGAGGAATCTTCAAAATCTTTATTCTTTCGCCTTATTCCAATGGCATAGCGCAGGCAAATATTAACCTTGCGCAATCGATCAACTGTGTTTTGGAATGCATCACTTTATGCTTAAACGAGAGAATTATATGAAAATAAGTGAACTACCTCAGCTTCACTTTTTTCATCGTTGTGGTAATTCAGGAACCAAGCTCTATGATATTCGTCATTCCAAATGACCGAATAGACGCGTCCTGCAAAATTGCCCTCTCAAAGAAACATGTCCAACGGCATACACAAGAAATAGAACAAACATTGAGTGCATACAGTTGAAATAACTATACCGGTCAATAGTAGCAAAGTCTGAGCCATCACGAGGGAATACGATAGGGCCCACTTCGTTTAACTACATAGCATTTATTGTCTCGCGCCTCTATTGATTGGCACGCCATTCGATCACAACTACTCACATCTCACAGAAGTATTATTACAACACAATGAAGTACTGATACAATTATTCTATGACAAAATTTTCCCAGGTGGGTGTGAACGATCCATGTGGAATCCCCACACGTTCACAAAGCAACTAATTAGAGACAAAAATTTCGTCCTTTCCACTCTTCGATAATTTTGAGTTCTCCAGTTCCTCCCCTGCCCTCAATAAAGACCACTTTTTCATCCTTTTGACGCTGTCTTTCATCGACTAGGAAAGAAAACCGTTGACTACCACCGTTGAAGTTGCAGATTCGACTCTTCTCGGACAAGTTATCTAAGTTTCACAATCGCAAACGATAGTGATAGTTATGGAAAAGTTGTCTATGTAAACCGAATGGATATATTTCCCTATAAATTTACACCTTACCTAAAACTACGATACATAAAGCTATAATGAATATAACGATGAAATTCTTCTGCAACATTCTTCAACGATACAGCAGTTTTCACATATTGATATGAATGATTTGGTTATGGGTTGTTGATCGCATTTATTGAGAAAGCGCTGTTATGGCGGTAAAATCGCTTTCAGCACAACTGGGTGAATGAGTCTTAAACTGAAAGAAAGAAAAATGAACGAACCGATCTCGAGATCATCTATCGGCGAAAGCGGCTGGATGGGCGTAGTCGTGGTGGCGAAGGACGCTTTGACACTCTCCATCGTCACCTCGCTCATCTGTGGGAAGATGTACACGATGACATCAGATGGTCTTTTGGCCTTCATCGTGTGGCCGATTTGGCCTTCAAACTTCTCTGGCGTCTCCTTCGGGATGTTCATCGACTTCTAAGTTTTCAATCGCTCAAACAAAGTTGCTAATATCGAAAACTGGCTGTCGTTGCGAAGACATATGACCCACAGAGAGGTTTCAAAGGGAAAAGAGTAATCATAAGCCACTCTAACTCAAAATTGTGTCGAACACCAAAATAAGAAAAAAAACTGAACACCTTTATCGGGAAGCACGCGGAAAATCGAGGAAGAATGGGCGACAAGCATTAGCACATGAGTGCGAGGTGGCTACATGATTGTGTACGCCCTTCTTCCTCTTAGGCAGCTCACCGACACAGCGACCAGTCTGAATTTTTCATTGCGTTATCCGAAACTTGCAACATGTTCGAAATCCAAATATAGTTCCTACACAAGAAGTGATAAGGCAAACGTGGGATAAAGACACATAAAGCGATAAGTATTCACATCAAAGGCGGCATTCACAGACCGATACGCAAATCAAAATAAAGATGAAATGAGCTTGTGAATTCAAAATCATTGCCCAGCCTCGCAGCCATGCCACCTGTTTAGCAAATCACAACCCAACTTATCAAAAACAACCTTAACCTTATAAGCTATCTCTCATTAAGCCATCTCTTCTCCACAAAAACTGAGAGCCCATCAGCGCAACCAAAAAAAAAAAGATTCTTTTGAGCCAATGAAGAATCCTTGAAAAAAGAGGGAAAAATTGCATGCTGGATCGTAGAAAAGTGTAAGGCAATACTTAACAACGTTCAAGAGCTGCAAAACGTGGCGCGAAGACGAGGCGACAACCATTATTTCCAATATTGTTTTTGCGAAGCATTGTGGGGAGGGGAAAGGAGAAGGAGCCGAGAATCAATGCAATGCCCAAATCAGTGACAGCGGTCTGCTCTCAACGGAAACGAAAACCAGCGCATACGCTCCTTGAGAAAAGAGATTTCAAAAGTACTAAAAAACCACTTGTATCAATGCAGCCTAAATTTGTCGCTCTACGCAATACCGCTCAACGACTCTCACGCTCTACACAATACAGTCCGATTCTAAATTTCACTCATCGTAGCCCTACTCTCACTTTCATCATTTGAATCTTCACTGCAGGAGTTCAGCATTCAATTGAAAGGCTTCAATGATGCAAATTCAAACATAAATTATTCGCTAAGTTCACATCGACATTACCATATCTCGTTGATAAAATGCTTTGCAAAAAAGCGATAACCTGACACCTGTCCCTATCTATCCGGTAATTGGGAACCACTAAAATTTGCTAGGCTATCATCAGAGAATATCATCGGAGGAAAGTTTATTAAGGCATATTTCACGTTGGCCCATCAATCTGGGAAGGAGTCATAAACACTTAAGAATAGGGAAACTTGCATATATTTTGCACCGAGGGGATTATCAAAACTGAATCTTTCGTCGATAAGTTGCAAGAGTGGTCCATTTTATTAGGAAAAAAGGGTAATATTTCGCATACTCATATTTTTCGTCTACTTATGCGACAGCATTGTCGGGGAAGTGGTGTGCAAAAGAACACATCGTTTTGCGGAGAAAAACTAAAGATTTCCAGATTAGTGAATTATCCGGCACAACATTTTCTCATAATTCTACAAAAATTTCTTCAGAAAGAAACTTCATCGTTGTCCATTCCTAGCGATACTAAGAATAAATGGTTTCATAACAAAGTGAAGTCGGATGAACGCATCAAAACATTTGGGGGGTTGCAGCAAGCAAAGCAGCAAAAATTTAGCAATACCTCCCCACAAAAACAGAGAAAAAAAAAACGTAGTGGAACATATGCTACACTCATAACTCATTAGAAATAAACAGAACATGCGGAAAACCAATAGCGTCACACCCTCCGCACCCTTCTGGCATCGCGCACCACCTCGAATCATGACTAAAACCAGACACTACCGGGATGGCATCAATGGAAACGCAACTAAGCCGTGTTGCCTCATCCATTCCTGGTACTGTATCAATTTTCGCTTTGAGAAATTTATCGTTTTTTTTTTTTCAATATCTCCCAGGCGGTGAAAGGCAAAAAGGCATGTGAAGACAAATAGCATGAAAAGCAGTGTAGCAGACAACTTGACGGGTACCATGGACCACCCTGGTTGAATCTCAAATTAATGTTACTTTCTTATGCGCATATGTGCTTTCATGGTTTTATTCACCGTCGGTGACGGGAAATATCCGCCTCCACTTCTCTAACAAATGTTTCACTTCATGGAAAGGTGTTTGGGGATGGGTCGACGTTTCCGAGCCCGCTCCCCATGTGAAACAATGAATTATGCCCTCGCAGGAGCGGAGAGCTTTTTTTGTACCCCGCACCCTCGGGGATCCCTCGTTGAGAAGAGGGGGAGAGTTTAAGTTTTCAGAATCCCGTGCGAGGGCGGTGCATTTTCGGAGAGTGGGTGCCCCAGTGGGATGTTCTTTTATAATGACTGGCTATTCGATTTGGGTATTTAGTTCTCGGAATTGGTATCATATTGCATTTCGCCTGCATATCCGACTACTTCTACAAATGAGATTTTCTCAGCACCCGAAACAAAAAAGTCAACTGAGAGGAGGGGAGAGAACAGCAAGCTGTAGAACGCCTGCAGCAATGGGCTTTTGCCTGAGCAATGTGTGGATTACAGAGGCCTCCATTAACGCTTCTTGATATGCTGCGAGTGTTTTCGTTCTTTCGAGACATGCTTCCATTTCATATCAACGGGTTTCGGTTATGCTTTTTGATTGTATCCGCGGCAGAGCCCGCGGGTGAGGGATTGGTCACAACAAACCCCCTACGGGGAATGAGGATTTTTTCGATCGAGGGGATTTTTTGAAATTTTGGACAGCGAGGAGCGCCTGTAACGCGGTCCCACGGCGCAAAATGCATTAATGCAAAGGGAAAAGAACAAGAGAAATGGAAAACGAGATCGCCTACAATGTAATCGGGCAAATAGGCATCAATTTCTCAAATCCTGAGTATTCTACAAGAAATAATCTACCAGTAAAACCAGAATGTCAAGAACGGAAATCCTACAAGGTCTTTGCTATGAAGCTTCTTTATTCGTATATTGGCGTTGTAGGACAGGAGCACCGACGCTTTGATAAGACAGAGGATCGCAAAAATTCTAAAAATTTCGAGTACTAGCCTTCACTTTCTTTCTATAGATGGAGAAGATTAACAACGCCACCTATAAAATATCTTTCGGACACTTGCGTCCGAGAATTAATGTCGAGCTGAGGATACTCACATCACAGCAGTCCTAGCATGTCCCGCCTTGGCAATTGTGCGCCTTCGCTATTCCCAGTTAAACATTTTTGGCAGGTATAATTTCACCCCCATTTAAAGCAGCAGTTACGATATGCTGTTCTATTGCATTTTAAAGCCGACTAAACGGTAGATAGCTTCCATTATTCCGGTGCTAAATGGATACTTGGATGGTTGAGTTCATGAAATTTTCAAAATTTGATGGCACTTTTAATGCGTTTTTTTCTTGCAAAATTTTCTCACTCAGTGAAAATTGCGTTCGATTTATTGCCGGCAAAAAAGACAGATTTTTGAGTGGAGATTTGTACTATGCATTGTCGATTACAGAAATGCACTATATACTCATAATTTATTCTATCGCTTCTTCTTCCAATTTTTGAGTGGTCATATAATCGGTTTGTATGCCTTGAACTTAAGAACTATTGTAAAAGTTTATTTTTTCATAGGAGGCATAATGAACGGTAGAGCGGGACAGCGAGTAGGAAATGATTCCTCATTGAGAAACTTCATCTCTATGGTTTTATGCCAACTTTTCGAAAATTTTCAGTATTTGAGCTATTGGGCAAATTGTCATGAGCGCTTGCAAAGGCGAAAATTTGGCTTCGATGACAAATTATAGTAGAGTAGGTGGAAGAATGATAATTTTTCACGGAACACAATGAACGTATTGAATGTTATGATGAAAAAATATACCCTCTTCAAGACTCTTTATGGATAATGAAGAAGATGGCATTCAGAGGAATTGCATCTCCCGTTATTTGTAGTTCCATGTGGCTATGCTGTTTCCTGGAACGGTAATTGTGTGTGCAGGCGATTTTCAGTTTATTTAGCAAGAAGCAACGAGAGAAATAGTGCTTGATCAATACTAGGGAAAAAAGCAGTGAATAGATATTCCATCAATTAGTGCTACCGAAAATTTCCAAGAGCCTGATGCATTATTCTTTACTATCCAGAAGAATTCATAGGATGTATTCACATTTAGAGTGATAAAGTATAGATGAGATTGTGCTGTGTTATGTCGAGCTGTCATCTGCCATTTCGCTCGCAGCATTGAATCGTTGTTGCCTTCACGTTTACCACTATCTGTAGCAAAAAAAGTGAGCTTCACACTCTCCGTACATCTACTCTGCATTATTGCAGTTTACTTATTCGAAAATAGTGCAATGTTATCACTTTCGCTTCTTAAATCAACCCTGAAGTGAATCATGTTCTTTTCAAAAATTGTAGTACTGTGCGAACGTGATAGAGTACATTAGCAATGTAAAAACGGTTTCTAAAAAACTCAAGCGTTTTCTAACCCTCTGTCGCTCGCACGGGCCCCCGCTTGAGCTCCGAAAACCCTCTAAGAGGGCGAGAGATTTGTAGGTCGCAATAACCTCCTCCCAGGCATGAAAAGTTCCCCGGCCCTGCGCCGGGGAAAAAAACTCATTATGTCACATGGCGGCCCCAGCGTCATTTACAGCTTCGCTGATACCGTATCTGCTTGAAAAGATCTACAATCTTTTCTGCGTAGAATTTTTGCAGAGATTGGACAAACGCCAGTGTCTCTACTCCTCGCACGTTTCCGATAACCTTTCGAATAGGATCGAAGAGAGAAGATAGGTTAGAGAGAGGGAAAGAGGCGAGAGGAGAATACGGGAAAACCTCATGAAAGGAAAATTGCGACAGATAATACAATAATGCAATTCTGCTTCCGCCTTCCCTTCCGTCTTACCAAAAGAAGCTGGCGAGAATCGTCCCAGCATTTCCACACTGGTTTTATTTGCGTAAAGTAGAGATTCATCAATCATTTTTCATTTTATTATTATTTTTTATTTGCTCTCAAAGTTGCTGATGTAGGAGAATATGTATGCATACAGTGAGAAATAAAATAGAGAAAAAGCAAAAGTAACGGAGATTACGAATGAAATAGTAGCAATAAAGAAACCCACTCTTCTTCTTTACATCCTCTTCTAGCATATATAAGTGGTGCTGATATTATACGTCGAATAGTAAAAGGAATTTTTCATGTTTTTTTTGTCGTTTCAATAATTTTAGGGCAATCCGCCCAAAGATCGATTCAACTTCACCCCCTTTCGACATGAAATTGTGGTCATTGCTGCAGCCAGTGAACCTGTGCAAGCAGCGAAGGAAACAAATAATAGTCGAGCCAAGCAAACAATTAAGTTCGAACTAAACAAATAGGTTTCAGCAAGCAACTATGCTAGGAGACTCGAAAAGAAAGCTTGAACTAGCAAGAAATTTTTATAGGCATTTAACGTTACCCAGTTAGAGAAATTCATTTAAAGCTTGCTATCGTGAAAGCAATACTAGATAATGAAATAAGCATCAGAAGGTTTTTTTTCCGTAAACGATGAATTCAAGCTTTCACTCTTTTTTTTTAAATTTTAATTAGGCTCTTTAGCAAGTTCATGCTGATTTTTGCAAAAGATGATTATTCGTCAGATCTGCAAACCTGTACGGTACAAGTGCCATACCACTATGTTTTTCAGAAGACACCAGATTACGAAGAAAGGGAATCCTTTTTCTCATTTTCAAGTGTAGACCTCATAGAAAAATGGTCGCAAGCCTTAAGAGATCATTGCAACACATATTATTGAAGATATTCTCACGTTTACTGTATAAGGGTGCAAGTGTGAATAAAATGATGTCTGGCGGAATGTGTGCTTAAGGTATCTCCAGTGTGACATGAGAGTAACTGTGTGAAAAAACGTAACTTCAACTTTTGTCGTATCTGCACGCATTTTCTGCTTTGCCGTGCACCTTCAATTCTGCCATTGAAAGCTCTCGCCCCTCCGACTTCTATAGTTGATTGTTTTTGGTCTTATGGCGAGTAATATTGAAATGCTTGCAATTCACAGCTTCTTGCATCCGAAAAATTTTCGATCGCAAGCAAATAAAAAGTTAGGAATATTTGGAGTTCAACAATGGTCACCTCTTAAGTCATCGTATCATGTTGCATTTAATTGGCAGAAAACACTCAGCAATAACCGATTGATATGATACTAAAAGCACTAATGTAGTTGAAATTTCTTCGTTTTGAGTTGAAGCGGTTTATACCCCGGAAATATCTTATAACAAGTTGTACTTATCTGGCGTATGTGAGGAGTAGAATTTAAGTGAAGTGAAGCGATTGAATCGAATCAAATATTCACTATATGGCTCATTATGGTTGTATATTTATAATGCAACGATGACCTACTAATTTAACCTTAAACTGGCACAAAATATTGAGAGAAGAAGGAAAGACCATCCCATTTAAGATGATTAAATTTATTACTGTTGTCTGTATCATAGACTATGCATGACATCATATTTGCTGGATTAGTAATGAACTAATACCGTCAACAATGCAACAACGATTAGTGTAAAAGCCTCCAAATAAACGCTCCAACGAACTATAGTAAATGTTTTTTTTTTTTTTGTTTGCTTGAAATATTGACGCACGCGTACGTGTTTCGTTTGGAGTGCGATCGTCTTTAGAAAAGCGGAAAAATAATGTTGACTATGCACAACTTCACAAATCAATTCGTTTGTGTGTAGGATTGAACCTTTTTGCATTCACTAAGCATTACAGTTGTTCCACGTTGAGAATCCTTTCACACAGTCAACATTTGCACTCGTCGAGTCTAGTGAGGCATCACATCGATGCACCCAACGATCACCTTTGACGTAAATCCACTCACTCACATTCGTGCTTCTTTCAAATTTATAAAAATACTAAATTACTTATTTCTTAATTTTATGCTCTTCCACCAGAAGAACATCTCTACTGATATTAGAATGCATATATTAGTACAATACATACTACAATGCACGTACAATACAGTGTACAGTGTACACTATGCACACTCATTGGTGAGGACAATCATACATTGTGCATTACAATATGGGACTTTTACAATATAAAATCAATATTGTCCATAATTTGTGCACACGAGAACGAATAAGAAATGTGAAGCAGATAGACTCCGCGTGTAAATGGATATTAGTTTATACAAGTGCAACACAACTAGACAGACAGATGGTAGGATCTGTTATACACAAACGAAAAATACACTGAACTGGATTTGTAAGCTGAAGACATCGATACGACGAACAATAGTGGATGCATTCAGACGGCTAATTTTTTTTTTTGTTTCTTTTTTTTTAGTTAACGGATATTTAATAGTCAACAAAAATCATAGGAGGTAAGCGATTCGATAGTGAAATTTCTTACATTTTGTCATCTCACTACAATTTAAACCTTAAAGAAACATTCTACTAATGAATCTAGTGAGTCTATTTAAACGAATTAGGTGAAAGCATGATGATGAAAACATATAAACGAAAAATGATTATACATTCCTCGGTTCTTTGTCCGTGCATTTAGCCGTATATCTTGAAACAACTTTCCTTTCTCAATGTAATCTAAAACAAATTCGCTAATACGAGATGGATTACTGCTTCTGAATGCTACGAGGGAGATAGATTTCTGCTCCAAAGCTGAACAGGGTTGCACATAACGACTTATACTGGAACAAGCTTCGCCTAGACTATTGCATTATCGTTCTCTGAGTTGCACATAACGACTTAATACGGAAATGTTAAAATTTGAGAGTACAAATGAAAATAGAGTGCTTCCGTGAGTATAGCTGATCGATTTAAAGCGATCGTTGTTTTAAAGCCATTGTAGTACGAATGCAATCAAAGTGGAACGAAACTTTTAGCCATCTATATATATATATATATATATATATATATATAAGGTTTAAGCTCATTAGAAGACTATTTATATATGTAATACTTCTTTGAGCATTTTCACACAAACCTCATCTGCGTTTTGCTCGTTTATCTGGCTGATTTGATGGAGAAGTTAGAAAAACGCATTTTTCCTCTGCTCACTCGTCGATTTTTCACTTAATGCTAAGTGAAAGTTTTATTTAACTTGCTTTGCCGTTTTGTTAAACGATCTTACTGTTTGAGTATTGATGTTGCACAACGACGTCGAATTGTTTAATAGTACACGTTAAAGCGGTACTCTCGAAAGTTGTGTGTGGCGTGACGAGCTCTTTAAAAAAAAAGAAAAAAGAAAAAAGAAGCTCACAAGAACTGCTAATAGAATACGACGGGGAAAAAATGATTTGCAGGTGAGAGGTGAACAAATAAAATCCCACGGGAGGTGAAGGAAGAGGGGATGGGATGGAGAGGAGGGAACCGATTAAGTACCACCTTAAAAGGATTTTTACAAGTGAGTACCACATAGCTTAGCGGTATTGCATTATGTGCACAAATCTCGACTCAAAACCAGTGGAGATAGAAAACCGCCTCTAAGTGCGTCCTATTTGTTTTGTACCGTCATGGAACCGCCCGCTCACGCATCCTATAAAATGATTGCTGACACTCATCTACAGTCAACCTGCGAAATGTCGAAACTCCTCAGCATCCTTATCGCTTCTCTCATTCTCATTGCTAACTATGCCGCTGAGGTAATCTTGACCTTTGCTTATGCGTTTTCGAAGATTTTCCTCCACCTTCGAGTATCGCTGTGATAATTTCCACTTTCCATGTTGAAAGTCACAAAATTTCTCTGTAATGATTTTTGAAATTTTTGACAATATGCCTTAAATGCTCCCTGAATATATAAATCCAAGTTGCAACTACCAAAATTGAAGTTTTTTAAATTGTTTTATAAACAAAAAAGGAATGCTGACGTCAGTGATAGTCAGATCAACTCATAACAGTTCCGAATGCCATGCCAATATACGAATCAGTCTCCACTGAAGAAATATCTTTATGAAACATTCATAAGATTCCTTCAGAGATCTTCGCATATTAGCATATTTTGCATAATTTTTAGCACAAAAAAATATTTCTTTGCAGTCATGCGATTTAGAAGTTTGATAGGAAATTAAAATCTGACGAGTAAATTTTGCCTCATATCTACTGAAACAGAATATATTGACAACTATGGACATAGAAATAACAAGGACAGGAAACGTTTAAGAGGCGTTGGCAGAATATGTGGGATTTTATATTTCGCTCAATAGACAATTAATTTCAAAAAAAGTTCCGCAAGGAATTATACAATATGTGGAATAATTTATTTTAATTATAAGTGATTCGAACGTTCGTTCGAACCTTAGGGGAAAAAAACTGCTTTTTGCTAGTCAAATGTCTTTCAATCAGCTCTTTTAAATGTTCACTACTCCTTTTGAAGTTGATAAGACAACTTGAAAGTCGGTGTAACAGGCTAATTTACTGTTAATATTATTGATAACAATTTTGATTACTTTAGCTTCAATGACTTCCGAATTGTAACAACTTCTCTAATAGATGCGTATACAACACATACAACCATTCACGCTCATTGCGTAATGCGCTTTTCAGGAGTTTGCAAAAGCGCATGAATAGGAGTGTGTGTAAAGTGCATACACAAGCAGCAAACCAAAAATTCTGTCAATTGTTGCCTTTCACTAAGTCTGCTTAGCCGTACATACTTTCAAGTATAGCAAAAAAAAAAATGCTGTTCACTTTGATGGCCTACTTTTTTGAGTGGCATTCTGAACTTTGCTCAGTTGCCTCTATAGTTTTTGCATGTTTTTAGGAAGGAATATATCACTCAAATATGGCATGAATTTGATAAATGTTAAAGCAACTTTAGATAGACAATGAAAAACTAAGCAGGGGACAGCTCCGCTATCGCGATCGTTAGCAGCTTGAGTTGTAGTTCAATTTAGAGCCCCAATGTAAGCTTTTTAAAACCACTGTGAATTGTTCAAAAACAATGTTTGGAGCAAATGGACTGTTGAATTTCAGTGAAATGAGCTTTACTTTTGTATTTCCTATATCTTTCAATACTAATACATGATATCTGAGAGCGTCCAATTTGAGGATATTTATAGGTGTAGTTCTCTTGTTTGACAAGGAAATTCGTCACTACATTACGTGGATCTCAGGTGACCACTGCACAAAATCATTCCAACTGGCAAGGCAGCAAAGAAATTCTCTCTCATCATTCTTTATTCTACATTTTGACGAGGTTTTAGGATCATTTTTCAACTGAACGGTTCACCAAGAGTTTAAATTAATTGAGAAAATCAGTATCTAGAAAGCAATAGCTCATCTTTAAAGAAGGTTTCAATTCTATTATAATTGCCTTCTTTCAAATGGCTTTTATTGGAAATAGAAATTTAGTTTCCATCATTTTCGTGGTTGTGAATATCCGATGCCATGAAATATTTAGAGCGGAAATGTGATTCGTGCGAAACGTCAATCGTGTGGCTGCTACGTCCCACCTTCTGGCTGTGGCTGCTCATCGTCTCCGTACGTACAACAACAGGTAACTGATAGCTGTAACAGTCATTTCTCGTCTATCATAAAACTGGTAGTAATTTTCAAAACAGAGCCAGTATGTGAAAGTGTTGAGTTTCCTCCCAATTGGGACCTCATATATTCAAACCTTCGAAGAAAACTATGCGCTGTCTTAACATTTCAAAAGATCATGAAGTGAACCACTTTTTGGAAGAGAATATTCATCTGCTAAAAGAAATGCTTATATGCAAAGACTATTTTGTCGTTTGGAATTTGTAATTGTGCGTTTAATGGCAGCCGCCCTTTGCAGACCTATCAAGCACCGACACAACAATATCAGTACCAATATCCATCCGCTCAATCGTACCAGCCAACGCAGCAGTACTACCAACCCTCTCAGCAGTATTACGACTCTTCTCAGCAGTATTACCAATCTTCTCAGCAGTATTACCAACCTTCTCAGCAGTATTACCAACCTTCTCAGCAGTATTACCAACCTTCTCAGCAGTATTACCAGCAATCATACCAGCCGGTTTCGTCCTATGTGCCCACTCAGCAGTATCAACCAGTATCGCAAGCGACGGTTGGATGTGGTGGTGGTTCATATGTACCATCTGGATGCTCGTGTCCTAGTGGTTATGGCGTGTGTTCTGCAGGTTACAATCGTTGCTGCCGAAAGCGCTGAAGGATGGCCAACAATCAAAACAGCCAACACTCAGAAGCGGCTTTACGACAACGAGCAAAGCGAAAAATATCTGAGCAGTTAAATAGTATCGTTATGAGCTTTCTCTGCAGCCTATAGAAAGAATGAGTGCATAAAGGATTCTCAGTTGTGAATTTTTGTTGACGCTGTCATTGCTTCACTCCCCCTCCCACTTAATATGGAACAGTAATTAAGCAATGAAGATAGAGAATGCCTTTAAGCAATTTTGGTCGGAGGCAGTTTTGAGGAGGTAAATACGGCTGCCTTGTTGGGTAAGTCGAAAAATATGGAAAAAAATATTTCATCTCTATGATGGGAAATTCCGTGCGGCGAAATTTGGTTCTCCTCTTTGAAGTCCTCCAATTCATACCCCCTTATTCCTATCCACTTGCTTCCCCAAGTGTAATAATCACAGCGGAATCAACGATCTTTAGCGTTAGGCTTTTGAGCCGAGGTACACAAGGATTCTGGACACTGTGAGTCCAATATACTTCAGTGAATCTGTTTTAATCAGGTGCAACATATGAGAACAAGAGCTGCGTGGAGCGGAGGTCAGAATTTTGGGTTTGGATTTGGGTTAAACTGGGCCTCGTAATTGGCTCATAGTATTTTTGAGCCTTAGTGCAATGGAACTTGAATTGAAATATGCAGACGACAGAATAAAAGCGTCTTCCATAGGATGTGTGCGCGTACTTTTCGTGAAATATCCGTTTCACGTCATGGATATTACAGGGTAGTTGCATTAAATAGATAGACTTTTTATAAAATTTGCTGAGCACACCAGCTAGGTTGTCAACTTGGTATTCTTTGGATCGCTCAAAGCCTGGGAGAGCGCATCAGATGAAGTGTTCACTAGGTGTTTGGGTAGTAACATCTAATTATTTTTAATGAGCTGCAAATTGCTTTCGTCAGATTTAATAATTCATCTTTTTGTGAAAATTTTTAAAATTTTAAAATCATTGCATGTTTTAGCGTTCAATGCATTACGCCTTGAAAACACAACACTGCCAATATTTTCTGAAACTCTCTACGAGGAAAATTCAAAGCTATATGATGGTTTTTTAGTGCATATTCCAGCAAGAAATCGAAACCTTTCCATATTTTCCGATTTCGATTTGTCTGAGGAATCTGAGGTCTATAACATGACAGCAAACCCCCGCAGAAGCAAACGTTTATAAAACAAGCAGTAGTTTGCTTGCAGATAAGGCCACTAAAACCTACCTCATCACAAACGAGAAAAAAAAAAAATAAATGTTTGCTTCATTGATTGCTTGATGCGCTAAAGTAGAGTTTTGTCGAATCGAATATTCGTGCATCCTCAACGGATAGTCTTAATCGACGGAACATTGCATAAGAAGAACCGGGAATACAATAGGTTGTATCATCAGCAAGACAATTTTTAGAAGGCGTGACTGGAATCGTTTTCATAAAAATAGTAGCTTTTTACTTACTACTATTCCTTGCCGAGTGGAGGAAAATGTTCTTTGAAAGCTCTATCAACATCGATTTCTATAAGGAACAGCTATGAGCAGTTTTGGGGTGGTATATTTAGCATTTCTCCCTTGATTCACTCAAAATTCTTTATTGTACTCAGAGGCACAGAATCATTCCTGAATTTGCAAGGAGAAGAAAGGTAGAGGAAGGGAAGGCACTTCGCCCATAAATATGGAGGGGCGCCAGTTTCGTTCTTAAATGTATAAAACTGTGAGGAGGGCACATCCTTTCCGAGCCGCTTTCCCGACTCTATCACGCCCGTAATTGTGCAACGAAATGTTACAATTCATTTCAATACTTTCAAAGGTCTCATATGATGCAACTCACTTCAATATCCTCTTGAATGCTGTCCCCTCCCAACCCCACTCCCAGTTCCCCCCATCACCTCCAACATTTCCCCGTATTTGATATCGATGTTGTTTTATCTGGAAGTACACGTTTATTTTTCGTTCAGCTAAGAGGCTGAAATACTTTAAATATGGCATTATTCATTCTTTGCTTATACAGAGCTCAAATAGAAACGTTTTTTTAGCAGCAATGAAAGAGAGAAATGCATTGCTTACAAAAATTTTCGGCTGACTGTCTTTCTTGATCATCCCATTGATAAGGCTCTCAAGTATAAAGCGTTAAACATGATTTCATTTCATTGGTACATTTTACCATCAATTCAATGCCTTTTGTTCGTTTATTTGACATTATCTCACTAATGTGACCGTTTTGTCGTCATATTATATTAACGTATGCTGCGGAAGAAAAAAGAAAAACGCTTTAATTATATAGCCATTGCGGCAACAAATTTTACATTACTTATTCACGCGAACGATATGGTTTGGAGAAAAAAACCATTTTTGATTGAAAATACCATCGAGATTTGAATATATGCGTACTCATGAGAAATGAGTATTTGAATGCGGCTATATTTGAATCTACGGATGTATTTGGATATACATGAATATATGACCAAACTTGTGATATCTGAAGTATATGGAAAAATTTCGCGAATAAAATAATATGGCATATTTCGTGCAAATTTATGATTGCAAACCTAAACTGCAAGCTTTACTGCTGCATCATATGCGGGCAGTAATCGTTCATGTGTAGTACCTAGGCTAAACGACAGCAATATCTTAGATTCGTTCCTTTTCTCCACTTCCTTAAACGATTCCGTTATTGGTTATTGCAAACGCCGCACGAATGGTATGAAGTGTTAACCAAGCTTTTTTTAATGTCTTGCGTGAAGCACTTTCACACTATTATTATGAAATTAGTATATAAATAAGTTCATAGTAACAGCTGTTCTTAGATTCGCAGCATATTTTTTCTCTTCGCTACAGTTTAGAACGTTTGACTTTTGCGGATTCGTAAAGCGCCGTTCCAATTTTTTTCGCAGTAAGAGTGCGTCATTGCTGCAATCGAAATGCTACTTGAGTTAACCTCATCGTCTATCGAGTCTCGAATATTTGCTGTATAGATAGGTTGAGTCGTTGCAGAATTTCAGTGCTTCAATCTAGTATGATACCTTCTAAACGAAAGTAAACATGCACAGGTATCATATAACTTTGAGCATTCTGAAGCAAAACAAATGAGTACTTTATAAGGATGAGAGCGAACAACAAACAGTATTGCTATGAGGTTTTCCATGGGGGCTGCGTCTATATAGGTTGAAAAGAATTTGCAAATATTTATGCGATTCAAATGAAACCGTATATTATAAAAGAGTTGGGATGGGGAGGCGGGGGGGGTTGGAGAGATGGAGGGGAGAGTTCGACGAGGACACAATTTTTATTGCAATACCTCAAAGCATCTCTCCTTGCAAGCATATTTTGTTGCACGTTATGCGTCCTTAGTTTTTTATTGTTTTCAGTGAATTGCTAGGATATTATTAAGGACATTTCTCAGTTAGATGCCAATTGCACATGCGTTTCGCGCTTCATTGCATCTACTAATTCCCTAGTGCAATATTCAACAGCGTCAGATGCACGTCCAATATTTTAACGGTCGAATTCTATGAAGTAAAACTAGGCTTGCTTTTTGGAGGTAAACAGCTAAACTTTGAGGACGAAAACTTGGGTTGAGAATATATTGAACGAGCAGTGATCACAGGTGAGCATTGCAAGACTAGGTAACACCGCGGTAATCTCACTATTTTGCTTAGAATGATAAAATTGTCTAGGTAAAGTAAGGCGCATACTTAAACAATCAGCTCATTCTCTTCATAAGTGAGTTATGAGATGAGTAACAGAGTTGAAAAGGCGCCTCCAATAAATCGACATTTGCTGCAGATTGTGTTAAGCTCATGTCAATCCTATGTTAACGTCACCTTAGCTCCACGTTATTAACGTCCTCAAGCTGTGAACACTATTCGTTTCCTCGGATTGTAATTTATGAGCAACCTGATCGAAAGGTGTCATTTGAGTTGAAACGTCTAAGTATAGACTTATCCAGTCGAACTTTTGGAACGTTCAGATGTTATAGGCAACCAGAACATTTGACCTTGAGTTTTTAGTTGTTGCAACCGAATTGAAACACGCTCAGCCAAATGATAGCCGGCCTAATGTTTTGAATTACTGCAGTAGTTTAGTGCAATGTCATAAACAGAAACATGTGAATTTTAGCCTTTTTTACAACAATGTGAAATCAAACGTTTCACAGGGAATAATATTCCAGGAGGAGTACAAACACAGAATCTCGTAATCAAAATTTTGAATAAATTTTTCCAGACATAAACGAGTACCTTTTTTCAGAATCTGTTCTGATAGCAATGCATTTTCTGCAACAATTGCAGCATTTTCCTAAGGGAACTAGGACATTTATGAGTGTTTTGCAACTAGAAAACATGCTAGTGTTTACGAAAAGAACAAAAATCACATGAAGTTAGCAAGAAGCCACCGAATCCAAAGTTGTTTTTTTTAAAGTCACATTTATAGCTTATAAATTCTTATGCTCAGTCGTTAATACTCACCTGTGATTGCTGAAATGTCTCTAGTTGACGATCAATCGTTTAGTAAGAATACCCCTAAATATTGCATCCTGAAAATGTGATACGCTATAGTGACGCCAATTATTATCACTGCTTTAGACATGCTACAGTATGATTTCTGCATTGGCACGAAGCGTTCATTCATAGCACATTGCATATTATGCGCAATGCAATAACAAGAATACAACCACATGGTTGTCTAAACGTTAAGAAAACTATGGTAAGCAATCATTTGAAGTGCATTAGTAAGAATACCCCTAAATATTGCATCCTGAAAATGTGATACGCTATAGTGACGCCAATTATTATCACTGCTTTAGACATGCTACAGTATGATTTCTGCATTGGCACGAAGCGTTCATTCATAGCACATTGCATATTATGCGCAATGCAATAACAAGAATACAACCACATGGTTGTCTAAACGTTAAGAAAACTATGGTAAGCAATCATTTGAAGTGCATTAAAATCTGGATAAACACGTTTAATCGTTACAAGTTGTTGTCAGATTTTCGCATGTATTAGTGTGCTTTCGAAGGCGATTATCGTCAAATTGGCACCCGCCCATCGTCTGATGTGCTGTATGAATCATGAATATTACGCTACAAGTATGCTATCCTCTCATCTCAGACATTTGTATGATTGTCTTTATGTCGGTTTTAACATCGCTCCTCCCACTATAAAAGACGTTTCTGATCAAAAAGATCGATCATTTTATTTCGACTTGCTTTTGATCTTTTTCACATTTTACCGTTTCTTCTGTCGCCACAATGTTATAAAATGTGTTTGCGCCATATAGAATTTCATTACTTATATTCCAGAAATTCTTAATAAGGATATGCAAATGATCTAATATAATTTTATTTGTTTTTCACATATTCTTCTCATGTGTGTTTGTTTTATGTAAGAATGCATCATTGTTTTAGAATATTGATGCAAAGTGCATTAGGACCTATGTGTAGACATAAGATAGGTGCTCGAAATTTGTTATTCATGAATACGTGACAGCTATAAATACTCTTCATCGTCATGCCTTGAGGGCATAGCAGTCAACCTCCTTTAGAGGCGCTGGCTTGATGCCGGAGACAAAGCGCCATGTCCATAAGGACATGCCACTTATTAAGAAGAGAGACTGTGTGCTTTCGGTACAAAATAACATCGATGCCCTTTTATATCAGTCCTTCTTGGACCTCAAAAATTCCGTCCTTTCCGGTGCTATTTCAGACATATTTCGCAACGAAATGTCTCTACATATGAATTGCACAATGGATAACCAGTTGGAAGCCGCAGTTTCACGCGGGTTGCTGTTCGTGCCATTTTTATTTTATCGCCCTGAACTCGATGTCTTAGCTTGCACAGGAAAATTTTTTTACCTGGAAAAGATTCGCTTTACTACACACCCAAACGTATTTCTTTTATTTTCAAGAAGTAAACTTTTTCATCAGAGGTGTCTCTTGTGGCTGTTTATTTAAAATCGTTATAAATTTAATGGAAAAAAACTTTGATAAATCTTCATGCATTGCTATTTTCTCCTGGAGCGAAATTTCCTGTGGAATTTGATGTAGTTTTTTGTTAGATTATCATATGTTTACGGTATTACTTCAAAGTTGATAACAAATTCATTTCAACGTGATCGGATAGAAAGGTGAATATATTAAATGGTAGACATTACCCAATATCACCAGCTATGGCCAACTCTTGGACGAAACCGAACCTCAGTGAGATGAATAAATGAAAAAAACACATTCAAGTATTCTCTTTTATTGCGGCATTTTGATGATAAAATGTGCGCATATATAGTTCGCGTCAATCATGCACTACCCAATAATGCACACAATAGTAATTGTATGACAGAACAAGTGAAATGTTCATGAGCACAGACACTGCTATATAATATACACCATCGATTGTGCATCCCCAAGTGCAACGGCTTTTCCTTACACTGCCTAATCAATGCCATGGAACGCAGCCTTTTGAGGTTAACAACACTAATCGAGGCTGGGATCGCCGTCCCTCTTCCGGCGAGCAGGATCTAAGGCATCTGTCTTTATGGTGCGCCTACTACTCAGGTGCACTCAAGAATAGCCCTGAGTTTTTCGGCATCGACTCTGCTTTTAGCCAGCTTCTGCTTCTAGGAGAATCTTTGAAACTGGAGACCAAACTCTACAGTTCAGGTACCCCAGAGACTGCATAGCCTTTTGAGCCCATTTTTTGATAACTATATTTCTTTCAAATTTGAAGGTTGATTCAACGGTATCGAAACATTCGAGGGAATCGAGAAAATGGGGACGGCTGCCTGCAGTTAAATAAAGCAGGAAGTGGAGGAGGTGGGGACGAGGAGAGAATAAAGGGGTAGCATTTTCTGTGGGTATCATTCCCATTACTCCCTATCCAAAAAAAAGGTACCAATTACTTCAATGGCTGCTTGAAAAATGTGACTTATTAATGGCATAAATTCATTCGGAAACATCATGTGCAAAGGTTAGGTTATAACATTACTGCTGGAGAACGAAATAGAAAAAGTTACGACTGCTTAAAGAGTTTTTATGTGTTTTTTCTGTGTACTTGTTAGATTTGTTGCAAGTTTATAGCGGTTTTAGAACCGCAACTTTTCGTTTTATTGCTCGCAAGGTAGTTTTTGTTATGCCATTACGTTCAGTGTTGGTGTTACGTTATCGATGTGATGCACTAAAACATTTGAAATGATGCAGCATGGTTCATTGTGGTCATTTTGCTTGAGCTGGTAGTTAGTGGTGGTATCTCTAGATGCGCTCTATCGGCTAAGATTTTTCCGAATATCTGCTCTTATTGGCTATGACGGTATAGCTAATCGGCTATAGGCAGAGTTGTTTCAGTTGCTATCTATGGGTTGCATAAGTATCGACAACTCGACAACCTTCTTGCTATGATTCCATGTGTTGGCAGCAATGGTCTTGAAGAATTTTTTTGTAGAATTTTTCGTCGAAGGCAGTCATAATAATTGATATTCGGCTGTTAACAAAGGTATCAAATTGCAATATATTGATAACGGAAAATGAATGCTGTATTTGCAGTCAGCAACAGGTAGCTAGAGAATCCACGCGAATATGTTGAAAATTGTGCTATTCGTTGCGGCAATTCTCTGTAATACGGCATCAACATCGATCTGTTCTAAGTGCGATTATATGAAATCAGGCTCACAGCAATCCGGTTCCCGTTTCTGTCAGGAAACGTGTGAGGGCACTATATGCTATATCGGTGAGTGACACCATAATCGTTTCCACTATCTTGTTTATTACTTGCAGCTATTTGACTCATCCTAACCTATTATCTTATAATACTCTAACAAAAGAGTAAGGTTTCGCCACTCTTGAAGCATTCCTTCAATAGGTAAAATTCACTGAATTCATCATCCCACGCAAAAAACAGCGATGTTTAGTACATATTGGCAACAAGTGAACCTAGCACATAAGTGCATTTTTAGCTGATGAGATATTGTAGTGCGTCTCGTCAGCTCGATTATTCCACGTAATATGCAAACTAAAGTCTAGAACAAGGAAGTTAAAAGTTTCAAGTGGTAAATTAGCAGCAATAATTACGGCACAACATTTCCGCTGCAATTATCCATACTTATTATCTTTCAGTCGTAAGCACATATCAAAATGAAACGGTTATTGCTGGATGCTTGAATGGTAACGATTACGATGTTGCTTTATTCAAAGATCGAAATATTTGCCAAAGAAGATCGCAATACACGGTGTGCGGATGCTCAAGAACTAAGCGTTGTAACAGCCCAACGGCGTACTCTAAATTGTTCGAATTTACTGATAAACCCATTCTTGAGGGCTATCCACTAATTCCGGATACCAATGGAAGCCTTCCTCATTCCGGTTAGTACAAGTTCCAGTCACAATCATTTCAGATTTTATTGAATGTTTCAAACTATAATTCTTTCACTATGTGACCTCTGGTATTTGTCATTGTTTTCTTAGCTCATTTTTCTACAGCATAGTTCAAAGAACCCATTTAATTTATGATCCTCGTTTATTCAGAAATCTATTTTCTAAAGAGCTCCTCATTCATTTATTCAAAATTCCAGTCACCAAAAGTAACACCGAGCATATCTTATTACCGCTTTATCGCTCTCTCGCATGCGCCCGAGTTTGCTTTTTTCAATCTCTTCAAGAGTTTCCATATCCCACTAAAAGCTTTCTTGTTCAGCTTATTGCATCCCCTCTTTTATGTTTTCAGCCAAGCATGAAATCGTGTTTAACATAGTTCACAGCAATAACATCTAAACCGTTGTTCGATAGATTCAGAATTTTTCACGATGGCGCTATATTATCAGACTAGAAGTTATTTAAGTGTTTTGATATTTTGCTGTTGTTGCAGCGTTATTTGAGCTCGACAATCACACGTCCGTCAAATCGTTATACACCGACGAAGGGAAAATACGTACTGAAAATGAGGAAAAGTACGATCCGTTTATTGTGTTAATACATGCATTTGAAGTTTTTTTTCACTTCAAGATTTAACAATATTCTCAATTACTGCAATCTATTGACTGCATTGAACAGTTCTGTGCAATGAAGTGTTACAACAGCCCATATTACGCATCATCAGAATAATTTCTACCTACGCTTTTACCTGTCCCTTTGACCAGGTATGTAATAATTTGGCTGTCTTTACTGCATTTCCAACCGTACGACCAAAAAGGTTATTGCTAATCCAGCCACATGAAAGATCATTGCACTAAAAGCATGGCTGCATTTTGTCAAGCCGAATATGGTTGTATCCACTAGCACCTGAATTTCACTGTTCAAACATGAACTGACAGCACTAACCCATCATTGGCTTTTCATGTGACTTTCCGTCTAGCTAGTGAAAGCGAGTTAACGTTAGCTGATTTTTATGAATCACGTTTCAGCGTTAGTACAGTAGCTGGCTGTTCAGGATGGTCCCTTACTGTAACAGATGACAAAGTTCTAGAAGAAATCAACTGTTTTCATGCATTCTTAACCCTCACAATTGGTTGTTTATTCACTGTTTTGTTTGCTTTGCCCTTAGCAGGAAATCAAAAGTCGTATGAATTTTTAGTTATTATTTTTTTGATCGGAACATGAAACGCACAGTGCAATTTGTTATTTGCATATACATATATAACTTCGTTTAACATTAATAGAGTGAAAAGCAAATAGCACAGTTTGCGCTTCATGCATTCTGTGCTATCCTTTCAAATAAAGACTTTATTTTTAAATATAATAGAGGTTGTAGATGTCACTTAATGACAAATATTGTAAATCCATTTTCTATGAGCATTTTTCAGCAACAGTTATAAGAAATAAAATTTAGGTCGGGCAACAACCAGAAGATCGATGCCCTGGTATCAGTTGTAACCAATTCAGCAAAGGAAGACGAATATGATGCGGGTCCTCAAAAGGCACATGAGAAGACGGCGCTTCCTGTTGGAACAACTTCTATCAATGAAAGTAAACACCTACCAGAAAGCATTGACAATGTGCGCATCAGCGAGCAATTAGACGATGGTATGCAATCGAAAATGGGAACAACTGATGAGGATTTTGGCTTCTTTGGACCATTCACGAGCGGAAATCGTAGTTTCAGAATGAGAATATATAAAATCATGGCGATAACTGATCCAAGCATTTTGGCTGATTTCTATGCGAAAGCAAGATCGACGAAAAACTCGAAGAACTCGTCAAGTATTGCATGGCTTCGAGGGACGGATCGTGGAAACAAGAATGAGAGTCATTCCGAAGAGCATGAGTATGCATACAAGAACTCCGCAAAAATGCTCGACAATGAGCGCAACACTGATAACATATTGAGAGATAACGGTAAGTTTGAAATATAAAGTATGTGAGTTATACCATTTGTTTCATTGTTCGCTAAATGTCAAAAAAAAAACTTTTTTGATAAATCAAACACAACTATATTTTTATCAATTGGATTACACTCGAGTTTCAATTGTAAGAATAATTTTCGAAACATTTATTTCTTTCCGACTTAACCTTTCAACATCAGACGAAGCGACCTGAAGTTTGTTAGCTGGAACCTTTAGTTAAGCGATCGTCAAGGTCACAACAATGCTCCATCTATTGAAATCGAATTCCATTATCAGTTACCGAAGTTACCAAATTTACCAAGATTATTACCAAAATTTCATCAACAGAATTAAAAATCGAGTCAGTCAAAATCCATTAAAATTCATTAAAAGTCAAAAGTTCAAACTAACGTGTACCCGCATCTATGATATACTTGTCTGAGAAATAAAATGTAATAGAAGGATATTTTAGCGGAAGCCATCCCCTTAAGTCACAAAACAAAAATCCAAAACAAAATCGCTCGCTTGCATTCATTCTTTTTCCTCTAACATCTTGCGGAAAACCTCGCACCACTTGACAAAACGCTCTCGGCTATGGATAAATTCCTTGGAATTTCAAAGACACAAACCAGTCCCCAACAAATTTCAACCGCATAAAACGTCGTCTCTCTAATCGATGAAGCTTGTGAAAGTTTTGATAGTGAAATAATGAGAGTTTGAGAGAAGAAATTTGGAAATTTTTGAAGGCAAAATAAAAATTTAAAAAACTTTTGAAGGAAGAACGGTGGAATTTTCGAATGGAAAATAGCGAAAGTTCTCAAGGAAATATAAACCCTCTATTTCATTAAGAAACTAGCAGAGATTAAACTTTCGGAAAGTTTAGTGAATGTTATTCAAAGTTTCTCCTCATTGCTTGTTAAGCAGCCAAATCCTTCCTTATACGCTTCTCCTTTCGAAATATAAACTTTTTCGTTTAATTCTAGCAGAAACGAGTTACTTTTGCTTGTATAGGAAGCACTCGACCGAGTGGTTTCGGTTTCCATACTGTCAATGACGACACGCGCGTTGTGCTCGACAAACAAGTGAACAATGTCTACGAGATTAATCGCAACTCTTTGCTCCTCCTTGCGCTTCTTATTGCCTTATATATTTGGACTAAACTTCACTGGTGAACGCCCTTAATTAGCGGCGACGTATTCCACTTTCAGTGCCTACAATATTGCTACTCGCATCTGTTGCAGTGGTCAAATTTGCATCTTTTTAAAAACGAAATAAAAAAGTTCGAATATGTCGGTTTGTTTCATTATGATAAGAATTAATTCGCACATCATTCGTATCAGCCAGCATCTATCACTGACTAATTTTGATGAATCAAATGAGTTATTGAATGTAATATGTCGTTTATTAATCTACACTAACAATAAATAATCTTCATCAGCATTCACCTTCACCAATTTCTAATACAGCTGCTTTTAACAATATTTAGTGGAACATAGCTTGGTTATGAAGCAAGGTCGACAAGCAACTTGGATTTAACCTCTCTTTCGACAAAGAAATTGTGAGCTAGTATCTTGAGAATGCTTTCTTGCTCGTTGTTATTCTGATTTCAATCTTCAATCTATCAGCTCGGCCCCTCGTACTATCCACATTGTATTATTTAGCATGATCTCCGATTCTCGGTGTTGCTATTAGTCACATGTCTTTGAAAATTATCGCTCAAACTGAGAGATTCTGAGCTGCAGCTCATTCACGTTGTAGTTAGTTTCTTAAGGCATGCTACTTAAGCAGCTTCACTTATTATCGAAACCATTTTTATGTGTCTCTACAGCAATTAAACTTCGTGAATTTTCCACAAACTACAAAACTTTTCAACGAGAAACGATAGAAAGGATCTACTTTTTGCGTTGCAAAGTAAGATATGTTGGATGTTGTAGTCGGCAGTATGTCGAATTCCATTAAAAGCAGAAATGAGGAAATATGCAAAACTGGCTGCTGCAACGTTCTAATGTGCAAAATGTGCTGCATTAAACGCTCCTCATTTAGCGACAAAACTATTGATCTATATGAGTCGCTTCAATAAACACTCCACATTTCATATTATTATAGAAAAAATATTGATAATAACAACGAAAAGTCACAGAAGATAAAAGTAAACATGTGAAATGGACAATTAGCACATAATATAAACGTGAGAAATCAAAAGGTAGTAATTTGAAAGAAAAAAAGGATGAAAAAAAATTATACTCAAGAACGTTTAGATGGATTTTCTAATTTCATTTACTTCATATTATAGCCAATCTACATATTAGACATTGGAAATGTGAGTAGTAAAAATTTTACGTGCTTAGCTAAAAAAATTGTTTTCATAAAAAATTTCTACCTTAATAACGTGCGTTAGCCGTTGATATTATACCAAACTGCTAAGCACTGTATTCCGCACCAAGCTCTTCATTGTGACCAACATGGCTAACTACTTATAGATGAAAAGAGCCGAAAAACATTTGTAAACGCAATCATTTAGACGATTTAAAACCACACCAGCGGTAAGAAATACGACGGTATCGATAAAAGTACTACCATAAATCGCAGGATGGCTATGAGTCCATTTTGGCACGGTGCCAAGTAAAAAAAAACTGCACCATCCCAATAATTATGGAACATTTCACTGAATCAATACATTGAGCAATATAATAGTCCAAATGAAGAACAAAGCCGAAATATCGCTCGAATTCGAACTGTAGAAATGGAATGTGTGTTTTGAGCGAACAATGTCACCATAACGTGGATCAATTTTTGCGATCGCCGCATCAAAATTAATAATCCCACCGAAAAGATTCCCTGAAATGCGATAATCGATTTTTGCGCATTTTTTTCCGATCTTTTAAGTAGAGGCATTTTAATGGGAAATTATTTCATTTATACTAATAAAAATATCTCTTTCATATGCGCTTTCTGCAGTTCACTATAAAGCCGTCTTTCTAATACACCATAATTCTACCGTAGATATTTTATGAACTTCTAAGCATTACTTATTACTGCTTTAATTAATTAAACTTAATCATAAAACAAAATCCTAAATAATGACAAAATTTGTACTGCCTAAATTTGACGTCATTTTCTATCAGGAGATGTGAACGCAAAGAAATATGCATTTAAAAAAGTAAACAAATGTTGCAAGAAAAAATTTCAACGAAACAAACCAGTATATGTTGAAAAAGGTGCCCTTGCATGTATATCGTTGCATTTATCCTTACGATTGCAAATACATGTGGTTTGATTTGCGGAATCCTCACAAAGTAGAGTGGCACCGACTCTTGTTGCGAGAAGCTCGGCGCGTTGCTTCGATAATGCCAGGTCCGATAGTTGCCATTCAGTTAGGCTCAGGCATCCCGACATGTACTGATACACTGGGCAGTGCTTGCATTGTCCTATAAGCACTCCATCGCAATACTTCGATTGTTACTTTCCACACAATAAGCTCACGTTACACCGTTTCGAACACCATATAAAATTGATAGAGTTGAATCAATTTAAGGTGTTACCAAAGCCCAATATCTTATCCCCACCAGCGATTGGTATCAAAGCAGCTACGAATGGCTATAACCGTAGCTTTAGTGTTGAAATCTCGTAGGACTAACAGACAGCGTGAGTGTTATGCAAGGTAGCGACTATAAAAATGTTCAAGATTTAAGCAAGTATCTTAACACTCAATTTATATTTCTTCATTGCCTGTGCTAATCACGTCAATGAAAATATTTACAGCGTATATGAAGTCGTACAGTTGGCCTTATAAGAACTATCGCGCCGAATAATTGAATGCTTTTACATTACATATAAATAAAGAGAAAAACATCCCTCTTCTTGCGGTTATTCCTTCGACCGAGATGTGAGGCACTGTGTTAATAGTGTTCTCACAATCATCGATGAACCTGCATCCCATGCAAGTGTGTGGGTATGTGCATGTGCATCTGTATGCATGCGTACATGCAAATGCACACTTGTGTTTGTGCAGCAGCGGTCCTGAGCTTACTTTTGACCTATAAAGACGAGTAAGCGTGCGTGAGGTTTGCCTCGAACTGCAGAACTGTCCTTCCTAATGACAAGTTTTTGTTCGGTCAACCTGGTAGCGTTAATTGGGTTAAATCCTTCTTTTTTAAGATAGAAAAAGCCTGGAGCTACGCATTTGGCTCTCTACCTCAAGTTTCTTTAATACGCACAAGTCGCTTTGTAGTACCATTTCATAGTTCTGGTCTAGTTCCCAAGATTAAAAAGTACGGCAGTTCTTCCTTCGTTCCCAAGCCTAAAAGGTACACTCTTATATCTCGGTACTTTTAGCTTTTCAAGTGCTCTCGTGTAATATATAATACACTTGATTTACTGCTCAAAACCAGTCATGAACTTCACATTTTTTGGGCTGCTGAAGCAGTCAAGTCCTGAAAACTCGCCATGGTGTCCTTCCTAGGAACGTGGATATGAAGTTAGAACGTTGGCTGAAATGACCCTGAAGAATAACACTGACATTTTACTCTTGCTGATTCAATTACCCGAACTTGAGGTCATGTGCTTTCATTAAAACGCCTGAAGCCAAAGCTACAGTGTAGAACTGTAACTTAATTTCAAGTGACACATTTTATGGCCACACTTGCACATTCGAAACAATTTTTCACGTCGAAATATGCACTAAATGAACGACAGCTTTGTTAATTAAGAAACTGCTTGCTTACGTAGTCGACGCACTAAAGACGAGAGACCACCCACGTTGAGCATACTAATACTGTTGCTCATCTCATTCAACTACTACAAAGAAATTGGCATAATGCATAAATACTAGCTAGATTTATTGCGAATCAACCATCGTTTTACTTTGACGAGAAGAAAATGATGCTGAGTAAGATAGTATAAGCAAAAACACTGATTTAAATGTTTCGTTATCGTACCTTACTGCTTGTTGAAGAGCAGGTAAGGAAAACTGATGCTGATTACAATTGCAGCAGCCGTATAATAAATTCCCACATGCTGCTAACTTGGAAGGATTTGTGGATTATTCCTAATTTTTGTGTCAGTATATCCCCATGCTACATTTCGCCTATGACCAAGGCTAGGAAGCAATTACGAAAGAGCCAGGCAATAACAAATCGAGGAATTTGTCGATGAGGATCCCGTCAGCTCTTAATACTACTACTGGCAGAGTAGTATCATCGACAATAGTGCCACTAATAATAGTTTTGATGACTATTAGTTGTAGTCACGCTGTTTCTGATGATACTATCCGCACTGAAAGCGCTCTCACTGCGCGTTTTGGCTCTTGTGGTATAACGGCCACAAAAGATTCAGCACCTATAACGTTAGAAGCGGTCGGTTTCGAGTAAATGAACAATTAGTACTTGAGCGACAATGAAACACGAAAAATTTATTATAAACAGATGGCGCAAGGGTGGTTGAAGGAAGGAGGTCCTTTCTACACGGTGGATGACGGATTGCATGCAAGGATCGCTGTGCCGGCGGTAGACTGATGATGTGAGATAAATATCAACTTCTCATTGTCTTTTTTAATACTTTCCCACTGTTTCAACGGCAGAAGTGCCCACTGTTTCAACGGCAGAAGTGTCTTCGAAGTAAAATACAACTCCATCAGTCTTCCAGGAATCTCACTTTACCAGCATTTCGAAACTTGACCAACTTCAGTAATTTGAAAGAGAAAACCATAATAACACCCTGACCTAGTTGAAGTTGTAGTGAATATCCAATCTAAGCTGGGACAATCAAGCAACTTTTCCTGATGCGAACGGACCGATCCCATGTTTGCCATATTCGCGAGAACAAGAGCAGATGTGATAACGATTACCGGTTTGTAACAAATGCCACATTTTCGGCTAAGACCAGTGAACGAAGCAAAAAGCTAGCGACGCTACTATCAACAGTAATTACTTATAACCACGCGGTTAGAACCAATTGCGAGATGAAGATGGGCCGTCAACAAGTTTCTGCGCATCTCTATTCCATGTCCGTGCTAACTCTTCCGAAAATGAAAATGGATCGACGGCGTGCATTCGCTTCATGATGTATTTAAGAGCGCTTTACCGCTTTGTGTTGAAGCAAACGAATTATTACGAACATTGCAACGTTGAACAACGTTTAAAACTTTGAAATAACGGAATAATTAACAACTTTAAAAGCAAGAGGATGAATTAAAATTGTATGGACAATGAATATTTCTTCGAATTATTTTAGAAAGAAAAAAAACTCAAATACTAACGCATAAAACACGCATTGCCAGTGCAAGTACGTGCATGTGGTCCACAGGATGATCGCGAATCCTTCGCAACTACACGCCAGAGTTGAACACATTGACGACATACGACCGAAGGCAACGAGGTATCCATTTCGAACTCATCCAATGAACCGACGGCCATCCAACATGCGGCTAACACCCACAGCACGAGCATTAACACCGCGCATAAACGATTCGATGCATATCAACACTTGCATATATTTCTATCTAAACATTTATTTAATCAGCCAATTTTCAATTTACGATTAAAATATGAAACTCACGACGACTACATACAAAACTGATTCAATGGAAAATGCTAAGATGATTCCGAGCTATAAATGAACAACTATTATTGTCTAATGTATAATGCATGATCGGCTATTTTGGAGAAGAGACGCTTAAAGACGGCGATGAAAGTAAAAAGCAAGGATCACTAAATAAAAACCATCGGTAGTCTTGATCAATGATCATCGCCAATCATCGGTGACCATTCTTACTACGAAAGCATCATTATATTTCTTATAATACGAACAGATGTTGGAAAAGCGATTCAATTTTGCAGCTTTCTAACGAATATTTCGGGGAACATTTCCATTAGTTTGGAGTGGTAAGAAAGAAATGAACGAATTTCCAGTATAGAATGCACTATTGTTAACTGCTATCATTCGAAAGTAATATCACTTGCAGCACATCCTAATAGTATAACGTTTAGAGATCTATGAGAGATGCCATCTAAAAGAAGGTATGACTGAAAAATATAAAACGTCAATTGAGGATGGACACAAGAAATCAGGGCTTGAAAGCATTTTTCGAAGCCTACCTAATTATATTATCTACATAATCGCATTTTTTGCTAGGATATTGCGTATACTTTTCGTTTCAAACTATGACTTTTATTCTGGTCCATACTCAACCTAAATCGAATTTGTTTGCACCTATGACTGTCTATCTGACTGCTGTCCTTAAATTAGCAGCGTCCCACTAAAAAAGTCCCTGAGAATTTAGAGGCTCGAAATGTGAACACTAATGAAGACCACTACATCACATGGGATATTTTGTTGCAATGAGGAATTTGCTACGCAACTTGGACGATTGAGCTGATACACAAGAGACTCGGCAGCTGTTACGCAAAGATATTTGGTTCTTCGAATTTTTTCGTCCAGTTTTTTAAGTTACTATCAACTAGGGTAATAATTTTCTAATGAGACGTCTTCCTCTACGCTTACTCCCTAAGGCTAAAAATAAGCGTTGAACTCTCATGATATGTGACCACTTCGCATAATTTTTGCTCCTTATTCAAGTATTCTTATATGGACGATTCTTAACGAGGATTTTTATTGGCTACTTACTTATTAGCGTTAAAAATTACACCCCTGTAGTTTGCAGCTGTCGTATATTTGCACATTAGGTTCCTTACAATCTTTTGCTCAAAATTCCAAGCTTATTCTAAATGGGATAGAAACCTCATGACAGTATTCTAAATGCTTCTCTTCCAATAATGAATTTGATATTCATTTATGGCTTGTACCTAATATATCAAGTCAACAATGGAGGTGAAAATGAAGAAATCAATAAAAGAAGACAACGAAATAGGTGAGAGAAAGCAAACCGCAAACGATTGAATCCAAATCAAGCAGAACCGTTTCAAGCACATATGAATGCGCAAAAAATTGCACATAATTTCTAAATAAAAGCTCAATAAACAATAGAAGATCTGAGGGTGATAAGTGATAGGAACACAATATTTCTGATACAGTTCACGGCCATCTTCGCTGATTTATTTTTTAGAAAATGCAATGAATCAACTATATGATGTCGGAACAAATCCGACTACCAATCAATGCTGCAATTGTTCCAAGAACAACTGTTTTACGAAATGACATCATCATTGTCGAATAAATGACCAACCGCAGAGTTTGTTCGATATACAGAAATAGAAACAGAAAAAGAGTCTATTGACAACTCAAAAACAAAAAAACATGCAAGAGGCAATTTCAACAAGCCAACAGGAAATCAGTTTTCCACAGAAAAAGCCGACTTTTAATTCAAACAGTCAAGCTTTTTTCCTTGCCAGTTTAAAAGGATATTCTGAATGGGATCAGTGAAAATCACTTAGGAAATTTTCATAACAAAAATCATTAGCTGCCAATTTAGTTGGAAGGTTGACGATAGTCTCACAAGGAAGCAAAAATAAAGCTTTGTAGTTGTATTGCTTAGCCACTGCAGTGACTATGGGGTTATAGAAGGAATATACCGCTTATCCATAAGGTGGCCGAAACAAACTGCTAAGTTACGCAAAGGTAAGTGGCAAAAGTGCGAAGTATCATTTAAAAGTCTGCGCATTTAAAAGTATATGAATAAGGGACAAAACAGGAAACCAGGCCATCTAACTATGGCATATCGCAAGATGTTTATAGTTACATTTCAGTGTTTTGCGTAAGCAACGGTGGAGACGTATTATTACAAAGTTCCGATGCCTGCTTGAAGTAGTTGAGAGCAGCGAGCAGACAGATTCAAGTTGCCAAGCTATGCGCTTTTAGTTTTCAAATTTAAAGAGTATGTAACCAGCAAAATGCGCCACTATATGGCTCGCATATTTCAAAACTGATAGGGAAACAAAAATTTAGATAGAACCAACTATTTACTTGTATTATATCGCTGGGTGCTTTTGAACTTTACACAGTCAGCAAAGATGAAAACGTATAAATTTGTAGTTAGTTACTTATGCTTATAAACTCATCAAGAGAAATCATCCACTTATAAAGAATATCTGTGAGTTATGGAAGCCCTCGAAAATTGAGTCACTTAAGCAATTTTGGTTAGTCCTCATAAATCATTGACGAGCCTCTGACTTCGGCAGATGTGCTCTCCCCCTCCCCATCTCATCAAAGTTTGTGGCCCCATGTGCCGATACTATTCACCAGTGCGTATATTTGAAAAGTTAAACATATGGCACGTGCAGTGCACGAATAAAATCAAGATTCACAAGTTTTAGAGGAATTTCGAATAGCGCTGGAGGTTTTGAGAAATCACACAAAACAATTTAACTCAAGTAAACGCACTAGAAAGCGGAAACTAAAAACACGTGAAGAGGGCCATAGGAAAGACAATAATGAGGTTTTCAAAATTCTATTAAAATCTGCCTTCACGATGAAACGCTTTAACACTACATGGAACGATCCAACTGTGGAATGATATCGTTGCAGTGCTAGAAGCTCGTGCAATACGCCAAGTACGGATATCCTTTAACCAAAAGGCATTACCGTAATAAGCTTGCAATGCAAAGTGCTTGAGAACACCTATATTCAAGTGTTGCCAACTGCACACATTATTTGCATACAGATGAAACAACTCAGCAAGCGAGGAGCAAATAAATTGAGCAATTTGCTCCTTTAAAGACCGTATGGTGCATGCGCTGTTTCTTAGGGGCACATGACTTTCAAAAGCGTTCATTAATGAACCATGTCACACCACTCATCGGCTCCCTCTTAAAGCAGTTTTGTCACGCAACTCTTTCTACGTTAAGAGTAACAATAATTCCATCCATCCCCCAACATTATGTTGCACTCTGCACGCAATTGCTGAAGAAGCCATCGTGGCGCCATCTTCGATGAGGTCAAAGTTCAGAAAACAGGTACAAGGAAGAAATTAAATTTCAATTGTCAATTGCTGTCAGCATGCGCCCAAAGCTCCGGTGGCTCCAACCTGAGACAATCATTGAAGATATAAAGATGAAATTTGGGATCCAACATACACCACAGGCTGAACTTCTATTTTACAAAGCTTTCCTTAGCTTTGAGAGAAGTCACAAACTTTTAAAGATGCTAAAAAAAGTATTCATTTTTGTCATGATTGGAATTCCGTTCAACGCTGGTCGGCTCAGTGAAAAACGATTCTCTCAAAGAAATCTTCTGTGAAGGATAAGCTGAAATATGAAGGGATTTCTCTGTAAGTTTTTATTTTGTTTATAGTTATTTGCGCAGTTGACGAGGTGAGCAATAAACAAAAGCGTATCTCCTGCCAGCTCCTCTGGCATATTTCTTCAATTGTTTTTAAATTTCTGTTCACATCTGCATGTCATTTTTTAATATTTGCCAATTTTCAGAGTTCTTTCCACAATTCTTTGACTCATTTCTTTGGGGCGTTCGCGGTCTAACATTCATAATGGCAAATAGGTAACACGACAAATTGACCGCAAAAATGTTGAAATTGCCATATCGCACCTAAATCCGTATGTAAAAGCGACTCCCTTTTAAGCCATTCGCACTACCTCACTTAACATGATTCGCCTGAAGTGGGCTACGCCTATACTTTTCGTATCCAACAACCGAAGTACAGTATGTCATGATCCTACGCTTCAATCTTACTTATGATATTTTAGAAATCGTCGAGAAACTTTTTACCATTCGTAAGAAAACCATCGAGCAAATCGTATATTTGCACAGCGGAATATTTTGAAGCTGCTAAGCAGATTTTTTATCACGACCGAATGGCTACTGCTAAAGAAACGTTACCATTTTTATTATCGCCCATTACATAAGTAACTGATTTAATTGCAACTATTTTCGATAATGTGATATTTTATATACGCATTTTTTAAATGAAGAAGACAACATTTAGAAAATTAGAAAAAATTGCCAAATGGTGTCAATTGCCAAGTTTGAGCGCATAACGCTTATTTGAGTTGGACTGTTATGTTTCAAATGAAACTTAACAACGTTAGCGGTAAGAATTTTTAGCGGTTTTCCCTAGTAAGTAGCGATTATGAAATGGCAAATGTGTGCATAAATAATGAACAAACCTCAGGTTCTACGTCACGTTCAACAACAACTAACGCGAGAGAGTTAACAACCCTTTGAGAAGAATCAGATCAGAAAATACAGGAATTAATTTTTTTACTTTTCAGGGCTTCTATTCAAGTATAGTTCGAATATGCCAATGAAGGTAAAGCCATTTCAAAACAATGTTTTCCTCTGATTAGACGAACGACATTATACTATTTAAGGTGAATTCCTTTGAAATATTCAAATATGTTTCCATCTCCAAAAAAGCGTCCATCTTACCTCTGCAACGCTATGTTCACGAGATATCGCCGCTTGAAAATTTCGGCTACTCCTATTGAATGATGTAGATCAACTTGAGATTAATAAAAAACGAAAGAGTAATAATATACCCTCTCGTTGGCCATTTATCTGGTGATCCTTTTTTCAGTACAGAGATTATTGCTATGTGTCACATTCAACATTAATATGTTCGTTTCCAGTCGCATTTTTCAGAAAAATGAAAAATCGATAAACATTTAGTCGTCATTCTATGAGATGGGAGAATTGAAACGCCACATTAGAAAGTTCAAATGTGAAGGATAAGCACGTAAAAGTCGTATGTTCAGAGGAAACGGCTTACAATGAGACTATTGAATGGCATATTCGTAACACAACTAATAGTGCCGTCAAAGTGGGGCAACACCAATGTAAAGTGAAAGCAAAACGATGGATCGGAGGTGCATGTCTCCCTGGAGAGTTCGAAACGAGTTGATCAAGAGTGCATAACGTTGAGACAACCCTATGCTTTGCTTAACAAATACACTTCAAGAATAGAGAATATTTAATTTTCGCCAAAAAAAAAAATTGCAATCCAGCATTAAAATTATCAAATAAATGCAACCATCATAGGTTGTGTTATGCCTACGAGTGGGAGACTGAAAAATTAGCATTTCTATAATAAACGACGAGATTTTTTACAAAGAGAATTCGAGTAAGACAATATAAAACCTAACTAGAGGTACACATAATTTCAAGAAGAGTTATCAATTGCTCAATGCCGGCTTCAATTGGTAGCTCGTAAACAACAAGCTACTTCCGTCACAGCAAAACATTTGTCATTTATCCATATCCTCGTGTTATTCTCACCCGACTGCTTCCATCGCTTTGGAAGTGGGAAATTGTTTTCGTTAAAAGTGGTAAACTTATGAAAGTTGGTGCTAACTTTCTTATCAATTATAAAATTTTTACGAAAAATTTCTTATTACCTATTAGATTATTAGGAAAAATTTCTCATCGCTTATAAAAGTATTCCAATATATTTCTAAGCTAAATGAAATAAATGGTACCATCAAATAATTCATCAAACAATAAATCGACTGCATCATTGCATAATAGTCATTCAAGAGGAAAAACTGTGTAGCCACTTAAAAACTCGCAAAGCGCAATAATGAAAGCACACTGACAGCTGCTACTTCGAAAAGGCTAACGCCAGCGTGAAATCGAATGCCTCACACAAATTCCGCCCAGTTTGCAATTCGTTGTGAAATTTAACACCACCCTCTTAGGATAGATGTCGTGCTTGTGATGCATATACTATGGCATATACTATTACTGAGTTGGTCATCAAATATGCCGAGACGTTTCCTCAGAAAGCAACGATATAGCAAGAGACGATAAAATGCTATCGCTTATCGCAGTCAACCTTAATTCAACACTTCTGTAAATTGAATATATGCAAAAGATTGAATATGCAAAAGATCGCTTTTACCTGCCAATAGTTTCTTCGTAAAGTAAACAGTTGATGATATAGTAGAGGAAAATTTATCGAAACAATAAATGTATTACGAATGTGTTTGACTGTGCATAATACAACAGTAGCAATACAAAAAGTAATTAGCAATTTAAAGGAACTTTTGATAAAAATTGGATTAAGAGAAATTAAAATACAGTTGTATTTTGCAGTTGCGATTGCAAATGCAGTTGCAGAAATGCGATTGCAAAACCGTACTGTTTTATAGATGGAGTGAAGCCTCTTCCAGTGACAATTTTTGTTGTTTCATTCTTTTTTCTATCCATCACAACCAGATGGGCCACTTACCGACATAATAATGAGCTATGACAAAAAAATTACAGGTTTCCCACATATACGTCTAATATAGTTTCACCGCAATCATTATGGAACGATTATGCGACCGCAATGTGTAAGAAGGTAGAACACTATAGCTAACAATTTTTGCTCAGCAAAGAAGAAGACATTTATCATTAACACAGACTCATGAAACACATTAAACAGCGTTCGACGAGCATCGCAACAAAATTTATGATCTTTCACGAACATGCTGCACGCCTCATCAATATAGCACATCAAAAAGTGTGACTCGTCAAAAATGACGGCTGCCAATAAGATTTGAGCACGATATTCAATCTGGTGCAAATAAAAAAATCTATATAAATGGTTACGTACAATTGTTGATCTTGAAGAGGTAAGTAATTACCTAACACATAAGCACACTAACGTAACAGCAATAATTAATACGTAATTCTCATGAATTGAAGCAGCAAATTTTCTTACTTTGAAGCGAAAATTTTTTACTCTCTCTTACGTTTGTCATGATCATAAGCAAATAAGAATAGTAAATAAATTTTGAACTCAGTGAGAATCCTCTCAAATTAGATATGATTTTAGCATCATGAATAATTTTGAGGTGTGTCAAAGAGCATGTACTAGTTTCATCCTCCTTACACACACGAACGATAAATTCCTCAGGCTAGATGTTCGAAATTCCCGCAATGTGCGCGAAAATTCCAGTTGAGCGAAGCGGAAATGCAATGTCTCATGCCAGAAGAACATTAATACCTATAAGGTGAACTGCTAACGTGTCAACATCGACATCCATACCATACTCACTCAAATTTTATTTTCAACTCGAATACGCAAAAGTGGATAGCCATTCTAACTTCCGTTTAAGTGATAATGAAAACTGCGATTAAAGAAGCTGCATGAAAAAGAGATGACATTTTATGTGCAGCTAATCTATTGCATAAATGACCGACAGAAGAAAAAGAGCAATATTGAACGCCAGAATTGAGGATAAGTAGTCCGTAATTGCTTCCACAATGATATGTGCAGAAGACATGGAATAAGGGACGTCAGGAATTAGTTGAATAGATATACATACATACGAGAAGACTGAAAGACAAACGATGCGGTTGATGAAAAATGGCAGAATAATCTTTTAGAAGATTCAGCGATGCTCAATGAAAACCACAAAATCCATCGGAAGGTGCAAAAAAGACCATCATTCCTGGTTAAGCGCATTCTGTGGCAAAATGTTTGCTTAGAGAAACATAAACAAAATAATGCCAAATGAGCCGATTTGATATGTGTTCATCTGAGTTAATTGGTTTTACAATTAACCGGGCAACTAATAAAAGAAACACAATAATGCACTCATATTTTAAGTGAGCTCACCGCTTATAAAAATTCTCAATAAAAGAATCGCCTTTTATCAATCATATTTGGACTAAAATGTATGCAAAGTTTTTAGCACATTAAAGTCGACACTTTTCGAAGTTGATAAACCTATTCGGAAAGTGGCAGTCTAAGATGCGCATAATGCCCATCAAATTTCATAGCTATAAGTTTATAGCTCTACTTTCTAGGTTATTGCTACAAGAAAGAAAGACACGCAAGCACACATACATACATATGACTGATGATATTGCTATGATGGGCTCAGATGATACGCAAGATCAATCTGCTCAAAATCACAACCAAAATGCCGCTAATCTTCAAGACAGTGGGGTCTAAACTAAACAAAACTTTTGCAATAATGGTGGAAAAAAATTATGAGAAAGAAAAATAATTTCTATAACATTACTTCATGAGTTAAAATTCGTGAAATGATTCCGCGTCTATTTATCATTGAATTAGTGATAGTTTAACTATTTCAGTGGAATATTTTAATGAGATAATTTATATGGAGAAAATATTTTTTTTTTCAAGGAAATCAATAATAATAGGAGAGAGCTTCATCCGAAAAGAAGAAATTGAATGCGGGAAGTATCATCGTCGAATAGAATTCATTTATCGTTTATCAGAAAATCTATGAAAAATTTGATAATGAGATGACAATAATAGATTTATTAGTTTTTATGATGAAAAGTTGTTGACAAATATTTGATGGATCAATGGCAGGCGTTTTGTTATGAACGCATGAAACCTCATCCGGTATTCATTTGTGCATTAAGTGCGATCGCAGCTGAGCACTTGTTTGCCCAATTTAATATTCTTCGTAAATAGCTCTAACTGCTTTGCAAATACAAAATAACTTCCTACTCGTAAACCAACCAATGTTCAGTACTTTTCACCGGCGTCTGATTTGAGTTAACTTCATTTTGGATATGGAAAAGATACACCTAAACACACCATCACTATTATCATTGATTTCGTAGGAATTTCACACACTCATTGATAATCAGATAACAATATAGAGAAAAGATTTAATAGAAGAAAAAAGAGTATGAAAAATCCATTGTAAATAGTAGAATATTTCATTGAAAGCATGTATTTCATTTGCATAACTTTATATCTATTTGATATGCATTTTAAACGGCTAAGGTGACACTGAAATCCATTAGCCGCCCTCAAATGTTTTCATGATTGACCGGAAACAGAATACACATGATGCGGACTTTGGAAACGCAATTCTGTGCAGATAGCATAATTGACCTTATAAAAAAAAGACAGCTCCTCTTAGCCCCTCCTCGCCTCATTATATATTTAAACCAAGTGAAAGTGCACGAAAACTCAAATACCACTATCAGTTTCGCTGGTATCTTCCTGATGCATATACAGAGATGCGATTTATGTGAGTGGGATTGTTGTTCGAAATAGGCAAATAACAAAATCATTTGTGAACACTAATTTGCTGAGACTTATCTCGTGACGCCGAGACAATAGGAAACATTTTGATGCATGAACAATTTTCGAAGAAAATCTTACATATCGAAAAAAATTGAATTAATAAAATTAAAATCTGGAATATTTCATAGCTCGGTTAGATGGATAAAGCTAGTCTAGAATTGGCTACGATTGAATATGTCATGTAGCGGAATCAAGTGTGTTACACGGAGGGGGCACACGAAACGGGTCAATTTCGATACGTCAGTGTGATATGTAACACAATCCCGTGGGATGCCAATCCACGAACAGCTGATTGAGTGTGTCCTCTCATGCGTCACTATGAATTATCTGTGCCAATCTAAACACGCCACACAAACTTATCATTTAAACTTTGTATGCTTCAACATTTCTATGCATTCTATTTGTATCGCCTTTGATTTAGCATTGAACTTATTATATTGTCTCTATCAAACATCGCTCTCAAATGCAAAACATGCTTACATCTCTCCTACTATCTTATAAAATGTTAGAAGTATTTTTATAGATAAAGCAATACTATTACAGCGAAAACGTACTGCAGCAATTCAAACGCACAAAAACCATAATATCAATGGAATACTCGTTTCTCGCTGTCTTTTTCCGTAAATAAAAGCATTTGCAAATTTGCAATTTTTCTGTTGAATTTTTTCGTTTCGTTAAAGTATATACTCAACGCGTGCAAAATTTACCGTTGTAAAACTTACACTACCTCATTCATCTATAACTTTTTCATAATCTATAAATAGTAAAATGATTCCAATTTTCAGATCAAAGAGGAAAATTGGAGATTGAAATTGCTATCAACGAAAGCGTTTTGAAAATAGGGAAACAATTCGGACTTTTTCTAAAGATTGACAATTTTGCAGTGAAATAAAGTGAAATATATTCAACGTCATATAATTGTAGGATCATGTCACAAGCACGCATTAGAAAGATGATCTTCCCTTATAATAGCTTTCGTTATACATTAGCGGCTTTTTTTCCAAGCAAATTTCAAATTAAATGAATCATTGGTGCTATTCATTATCTTCATCGAGCATTTTTCAAGTTCAACATGCTCGCTAAATCCTGAATCTTGACTTTAAAAAAAATAGACTGGAAATATCTTCAAAAAAATATTTTCAATGTCAAAATCATTCATTCGGTGCTACTTAGTGTTTTCAGCGGATATTTCTTCGTGACATACGATAGACATTCTTAGGTCATCGTATTAAATAAATTAACTCTTAACTCAGTGAATGAAATTATTTAAGAGCAATCGTTTAAATCACTTGGCACATCGAGGTAATCAGTGTGTGGATGTGATCGTCATTACTACTTCTGCAATGAATTGCCCCAAAATGTGCATGTGTGTGTATCTGTGCTTGTGTGTGTTTCCATCTGTCTGTCCTCTAGCTATACGTCTCTTGGGCTCACTTCGTCAACACTATTTGACGCTACACCTCTTCAATTCAAATGACAACCGCCGCATTTGACGAACACAGAATGAAGTCAATTTTGGGGAAAAAAATCTCTCAAATTTTCTTATTTAGTTTCAGTTTTTTTTCTTGCTTCTGAAAGAGTCCCCTGAGAGAGATAATGAATAGAGTCTAGGCTTCCGGTTTCTACTGTGTTCGCTCAATGCTTCAGGGACCGCTGGCAATGTTTCCTAAATAAATAACTTCACGTAATCAAACATTGGAAGCAATCACGATTAGAGCTACCATCTCCCTTGAAGAGAAAGAGAATGAGGGCTGAAAAAAACGACCTTGAGGATTCATCTTCACCGTTGAAAGCTCTCATATCAACTCTCCTCCTATATGACCAAAAGGACTGTGTCCCATCATTGCTCCTTTATCGCTCCCATCTTCTCTCTTCCACTTCAACTTGCGAGCGAAAACATAAGTCCACAGAAAACTTGCCAGTGAAAAACATCCTCTTGACAATCTCTTGACTACATATATATATATATATATTATATATATATATATATGTAAACTGCTCTCTTTCGAAAGTCGCATCTCGAACTAGCGCATACTAAATGCTTTAGTTATTTCACATATTGGCAAATTGAGTTTGGAAAATTGTGTGCAAATATCGAGTGTATGAGTTCAAAAAATCGACGGCAAACACATCAATCGCTTGCAGATGAAAGTTTTTTTCGAATATACATCCGCTCACTAATTTCTTCCGAATATACGCTTTCCTTCTCATTTAGTCACAAATATGCGCTCATTTAAAAACATAAGCTATCGCATGCCTCTCAGTAAGCCTCTTCCCCCGAACATATGGCTATTCCAAAAACTTACAAATACTTAACCTATGAGTTCATAAATATAGAGGTATTGTATATCTGGTTGCAGTTTATTATATGATCTAGTTATTACTGTGGTAGATTACCGTTATCTCTTATCCACTAGCATCTTTTTGGGACCGTTGTTACCATTATTATAAAATGATGTAATAAGGCATATGTGACTATGAATAACGAACACTAGTACAGCTTTTTATTCTAATAAAGATAGAACATTATAAGTGAAATTTATTGGACTATGTACGGAATGGATTTTATCAAAACATTCAACTCTATCCCCTTCCTTTCCACCCCCTAGCCCCGCTTTTCTTAACATAGAGAAAAATAAGGAAGAGAAAGGCCGTTCATATTGCTTTAATAGCAGTCTGTTAATAAAGTGATACAAATGAAAAGAAAACGATGATTTTCCCGTTACCTATTAGAGAAAAAAACTGAGTAAGTGGGAGAGTTGCATCTATTAGACAAATTGCTTTCACTTCAGAAAAGATACGCTTTGAAAGATATCGTTCTTTGATTCAGTTATTGTTGATTTAAGGTAATCGTTGTTTTAATTGGAAATCCTACAGATTTTATAAGATGGATTCAGCTATCGTCATATAAATAATCAAGTATTGAGCACAGAGATGAGAAGATGGTGCTCTAGGAATATTAATGGGGCTTAATTATTAATGCGACTATGCCGGCTAAATGCGCGTGTGGACAAATTAGATGTTTAGCGCTCTAATAGACCAAATATTCGTAATAAACAGTGAACAACTTCCTAAGAAAAAAAATATGAATGTCATTATAAAAAAAATAAAGAAATATTTCTTCAGAAAGAAGTACGAAGAAAAACGATTACAACAAAAGATGAATTAATGATTATATTTCGGCCGATAGTCGTTAGCTTAAACATTTGCATACGTTGAAAGACAAGAATTATGCAATCCCTAAACAATATAACCAATTGAAATGAAAGTTACAAACAGGATCTATCTAGGATTGTCTCATCAAAATTTGCATATCGATTCTTGACCAATATGCTACAAATTGAACGTGTTTGACTATTCGCTTACATAGCTGTTGTTTTTTTACCAGAAAGAAAGGTATAGCTCACTGAGCTGTATGTCAATTTTTGCAACATTCAACGGTCCATAATTTTTCACTGTTGAACAAAATCATGAATATTTTGATGTCCACTTCTTAGGCTTTTTCATTTGAATATTCACAGACTTAAATCGAAAAGAGAAATAATCTCTTTAAGATTCACATCATGCCAATTTTTGATGAACTTTGGGGCAATCTCAAAAGCGGGGGGTGGGGGGATGAGGAAGAGGAGAAAAAGTAAGAAATGGGGAAAAAACGAAGGAGAAGAGAAGAGGGAGTTAGATAGCGATTCACTTTCAGATGACATGAAACAGAAAACACGAGGCATATCGCAATAATACAACGTCGATTACTGAACATACGATGTGCATACACTACTTTAATACTATGGGCTAGAAACTTCAAATCATTAGTGTGGGTGTGTCAAAATTTCATCGATGATCGGATCTCCGTCAACGATCAGTTCTCGAATTTGGATTTTTCTTTTTTTTTTGCTCATTGTAAGGGTGCCCGAATCGTGCCTCGGTCATAATTTGAATGACCAATATCATCTTTTTAGAAAGGGAATATTTTACTGTAAAAGTGCCCAAAGGGAAAAGAATTTACGTCTTGCTAGATGATGAACAGTTAGCAATAATATTACATGTAATAGATTTGTAAGATCGTCCTCTAATGGTTAGAATTTGTTGAAAAAATATTTTCATAGTTGAAGTTGAAAATTTTCGCTATGAAACATTCTAAATTTTTTCTCATCAATCTCGTTCATAATTTACCGCTCAGATTCCCCATTTGATTGTAAATGCTCTCGTCTCGGATGTGTTATACAAAAGCACTGCGATAACATGTGAAGAAGGTATCCCCATTAACATATTGCTTTCTTTTCCACAAATTAACCAATCAATCATACAAATCGACGAAGAGCTATATCGAGATTCGCAGAAGTTCCTAAGTATTTATACTCAATGTATTTATACTCAAATAAAGCGTAGGTTGAACCTGCCGCCGGTCTTGGCTTTGACCCTGCACTGCACTCGTATATGATTTAACCTATGCGCACGTAAACATCAGCTAAACTCAATGATGATCGGTTGACTGCCTTTCACCTACGCCGGAGTGAGATCACAAATGGAACTTAATTTAAACCCTCTCCAAACGATCATTGCTCACACTCGATCTCAACACCACCTCCGGTCGCAAGCGGGCTCAACCCATCTCGATTCAAATATTGGGAAGGCAAAATGACCAATATCAATGTTACTACTGCATTCAACATAGATTATCTTTTTGCTAGAATATGACCAGCTAAAGTTGTGCATTTCTTTAACAACCGGACAACAGATAGTTCCATTGCCTCAATTACCGCAATACGATTCAGACACCGCAAAGTTCATTTCTCTCGTAAAAGTAGAACAATTTCATACGCATAATCACAGATGGCGCTCATAATATCAAGCAAAAGCACGTACAGGAGTCCGCTTGATGAGTTGGCATGATACATACTTTTCCATTCTAATACCTAAGATTAAACAGTATCGTAAATATCCAAGAAATAATCACATATTCTCGACAATGCACCTGTAGTCTAAACGAAGCGATCGCTCATACAAGCCTTCCACCAAAGAACTTTTATCTCTATCTAGCCGGTCGCTGAATGCGATCAACCGATATGAAATGCTAATCAACCGATCAAAATGCGTGTAAATATGTTAGGGCATTTTGTCATCACTAACTCTTTTACTTAAAAGTTACCATGAAAGCGCGCTATGGTGTAGATAAAACCCACTGCTCTAGCTTCAGTGGTTTTCGAGTTGAAAACGTTAGATAGATAGACAAACAGACAGACACAAATACTCATAAGCATGTGCTGTGATATCATCTTATCAGACAACGTTTCACAAATTTAAATTCGCTCAAACCGGTAAGAACGTGAACATTTTCACGGTTGATTTAGAATATGAGAAGTGAAAGTATTAAAAGCGAAAATTTACACCAATAAAATTGAGTAGAAATGTGGCGATTTTAGTGCACTCATTCATTGAATGTTGGCGATATCGCCGAAAAAGAACAGGCCGCCGCTCACTTCCTCTTTCATTTCCTTCACATTTCACGACTGCATTTGCGACTTGCGACTTTCACTAGAAAAATTGTTGACTATGGTCGTCGCAACCGCCTACCATAAACATTCTCCATCGAAAAAAAAACATCAACTATATCTTTGAAGATCTTTCACGAACATTCTTAAAGCTCATAATATCCGCTTCTTAAATGCTTCTTGTTTATAGAACTTGAAGCATTTTTTTTCAAGGGAAGAAATAATTTTCAATTTTTTCAGGCTCATAAGTGAGATCCATGATTGAAAAAAAAAACTTCATAATTTAAGAGCACTCCAAAAAGATGCTGTTTTTTTTTCAATGTAACGTCTGTCAGCGAAACATCTTGCAGAGGGTGGCAATAAGCACAGTGATGTCGAGTAAATAACCTTAATACCTAAGATCTATCAGCTGTGGAGTGGTATCATCGAATATCATGTGCGCCAATAACCTACGAAGCAAACATTTCTGAATGAATGAATTATGATCCGATTTCACTGTGGTCATAAAACATAAAAGTGCGAAGAAAGACGAAAATTAACGGAGTTACTCGAAGAATCGCAATAAGGGCAGTAGAATATCAATGTTTATTCCTCATTGTAAGTGATGCTTTATGTCTCGCTAGACAACTTTATTTTCAAACATTTATCACGACAATGATAAGTGATAAGCTTGTCGGCTATGATGTAGTTGTAAGAAAATTCCCCTGAGTATGGCTCCTCCAAAATACTTCTTGAAAAGTTGTATTATAAAAAGGAAAGAAGAAGGTTCGAGGTGGTTTGGAGAAGGGACAATATCGTTCCAAAAACTGAAGCAGATTGACAAATCAAGCCTTAACAACTACTCGTGCGAATACTGCACATTGTACCCAACAACAGAACACATAAAGGCATCTACTTAAGACAGGAAAATCTTGAAGCTACACTTTAATAATATGAGATCACATTCAACGATGCAGCTGACGAATAAGGAAGCAGCAAAAAAAGTAATAACCAGATGGCCCACTGGCCCATACACAAACGGGATTAGCATCCTCATTGTGGGATAGCGGCAGTTAGTCACCGAGCAGTATGCAGCCCACTAACGCAATCGCATTATCCATTGCCGCCTACCAACATCGACCATCAATGATGCATCGCACCACGATTTGATTTACCGATAGGCAAGCTATACGCATCATTAAGCTCTTTGCATGATCGCTACATTTGCAATATATTGAAATCTTTCCAGCCGATAATAGTAAGCCTAATTGATTAATGAAATATTTCGATGTGCCTCGTGGATTTATGTGCTTCATGCGAGTTACCATTGAAAAAGTGAGATATTGAAGCAATCAAGCGTTACAGTCTTCACCATCGATACAGTGAGCACGGAAATGACAGTTCACTATTCTCCAGGTCAAGACTACATTGGAGCACCCCTCTATCCAATCGTGGCTCTTCTAGGTCGCGCACACCACTGCCATGGGCGACTAGGCCCCTTCCCATTGTTTAACAAATGACCAGTACCTGGTAGCCATTCGGTTAAACATCTCTGACTATATTTCAGAAAATAGCAACTCTGATTCTCACCCATTATCCTTCACGAATTTCCAGATTACCAGTTTAGAGAAACGAACTACACCGACATTAAAAGCATTGACAGGTAGCGTGGCCAGGAGATAGGGATAAAAGGGGAGAATGGGACCTATTGGGGAGCAACTTTCTCGGGACCGGGGCAGTGACGAAAAAGCTTCGAAGAAAAGCCACCGAACTGCTTCCCGATGATGATCTCGCCAGCGAATCCGGATACCGCACCGTAACAGCGAGAAGACTCTGCAGTTCGTTTTCATCCGGCGGCAAGCCCTATCCATTCACACTCGGTTTTTTTTTGATCAAGATCGTAGTTTGAAAAAAAAACTGCTTCAGCATATGAAAACAACGAGAGTAGATCGGAATGCTCTTCCTTTCAATCCTAGTTTTATTCGCTCAATACTAGATCACGTTCGGCACCATGGCAAAAATCATGACTTTAGGACGACGCTTATTTTATTGAAATCGAACAAACAAAAGGAGAGAAGATCGCTTAATTGGTTCACAGCCAGGTAAGAAAGCAGCCGAACACCTCCTGAAAAATAGATGAGCAGCTTCCGCTGGTAAATCTTTACAAAACATCACTTACTGGAACCAAGTCACGACCGCATAGGTAACCGTCGCCAAACTTCACCTTTTTTGGTTGTGATGCTCTGAGCCTTCACGACTCGGAGAAAACAATCATCCAACATTTGCCGCTTTTTTTGACGTCTAGAGTTCTGCAAATTCAGAAATACACCCCCCCCTCCCCCCATTCACAACAAAACATCACCACCAACGTCACACATACTTCTAGCCGTCTAATTTTAAGAGGAATGAAGCAGCAAGATTTGAGGAATGCTCCCCTCTCAAATGATATCATATGCAACCTCGGTGTTACAACTGATTCTGATTTTCACCGAACAGTGTAAAGCTCCCGCATTCCTAGAAAACTTATCCAGAATTGCAATCGCAGTTCCTGTACCTTGCAACCAAGATATCTCGAACATTACGTCGACCTTTATTACGATATGCATAGCTTCAGGTACTTTACAGTTTCTACATCACGAACTTTCATTATTGTATCTCCTGTCTCTTTTGTGATACTTGCTTGAAGATACCCAAAAGCGTTCTATTCATATTGCATTTTACAAATTCTGCATTGGCCCTTATTAGCCCGACTACCTTTGACCTGAAATCATTTGGATGCCGCAGGTGTAAATTCGACCTTAACAAATATTTCAAGAAAGAATATGATTTTTATGCTATCACACTCTTCGTAGTCATTGATATTGTGGGCTCATATACCACTTTCAACAATTTGAGGAAATATGCATTATAGAGAATCTTTTGAATTGCTTTCAATAGTGTTTTGTGCATATGAAACATTCCTGAAAGTTTCGTGACACATCTAAATCGTTTTGATTTCCGCTTTATTGCATATCTCTTGTTTCAAATTTCTCCATTGTTTATAACGTTGTTGTGGCGTTTTATTTTTTGCTTTTCGTTTTGAATCTCTCTGCATCGTCCGCATCTTCTATACACTATCTATTGGGCATAAACCTTTATTGTTTTCTTTCCACTTTTCGTTTCTTCCATTCGGTTTTGATTTAGTTTTTCCTTTTCATTTATATTAACGCATACTATCCCTATATGGGGTGTCCTACTAAAAAATACCTCTTTAATTGAATCATATTATAAATATTGACTTTAAAAAAAAGCGAGATTCATAAGCAAAACAGCAAGCAACAACATATTATGCCGTACAAAGACAAGAACTTCATGCGTTATCATTAAAACTTTGGATACCGTCTAATTGCTTGACGGTTTGCACTACTAACGCTACACACAATCATTCCTAAGGACAATAGGTTCATGATCTATGAAAGGAGATTCATTTAACATTTTAATGGATTTTATTGACATGAACTTTCAGCAGTAAGATCGAGCTAGAACTCTGGACGATGAGATTCAATTTCTTAGCCTAATCGTCTATGGATTCACTCGTTGTCAGATCACGTTTCAATAGGGCATAAATAAGCGAACATTGAACGATCTCCTTTCTGGACTAATAAATGAAAGTCCTGAACCGGACTGCAATGTTTAACAATAGAGATTCCTTTGAGAAGCACACTGCTATACATTTGAGCAAAGTACGCCATTGACGTTTATCTATCGAATATTTCTGCGTTGATGAAAAGCACCGATTCACTTCTCTAACCAACTCTTCTAATATGCTACTGACCCCTCTGAACCCACTTCCGTTTCCTCATCTCTCCTCCCCTGAAGATTCTCGAAGTAAATTTGTCACGGTGTCGCTCAAAAGAAGCAATCTGTGCAATCAACTGGAAACAGCGTAAACGACAACAATAAAACACAACATCGAGTAAAAAATTTCATGACGTCATATAACATATAAGTTTCAAAGAAGTCACTCTTCATAACGAGATGGACTTTTTTCAAATTTTCTGGTGTCCTTACCCACTTTTTAACTGGTGTGCAGCAACCACAAAAGTTTGCCAGCCAATCTGGCACGATATGCGCTTTTTAAAAGAATATCGCATAAATTCTATAAATGAGGAAAACAAGAAATGCTTATTACACATAAGGAAATCGATGTTTCATACTAATGTGTTGCGGTGACGTCATTTTCCAACGTTGCGGAACTGCTCACTCCTCATTAGAGATTTAACGAGGAGCAACTCCACGAATATTTTCTTTAAGCTTCTCCTGCCAAATCGCTCCCCATTGGAGTTTCTTGCCACACCAACCCTCCTTCTTCCTCTCACGGCAGGGACTGTAGAGCAAAAAACTGTTCCGTCTCCTAATAGAATATTTATTTTTGTGCTACAAATTGACTTTTTTCTCCCCGTCGTGATCTTCCAGCTCTGAGACAAATTGTCCTCTGACTCTTCCGTCACTCTTCCTCTCCTCTGACAAGTTGCCTCCTTACATCCTCGTCAGGATGCCTTGCTCTTTCAATAAAAACCATCCTCTCGAAACAGATCAGTCAGAAATTCAATTTCTCAAGGCGGACTTTTTGGCCTGATGATTACAATAAACGAATGTGACAATCGGTAACCCCTCAGGACTTGCAGTTGAAAATATGGCAAAAAAGAGGACACAGACATAGACATATGCAGATTCATTTTCACTACAGCTCGCTTTTACGAATCACGCTAAACGCATGCAAACATTTATACTATGAATTTTGCAAGGAATGAACTTTACGCAATAATAAAAGATGTGTTTAGAAAAGATACCGTATAAAACACATCAGGAAAAGTTAAGGGAAAATGAAGAAGATATCACTCAACTGTTCATCAGCTCCTACTTCTACTGCAAAAGAAAGCAACATCGTACAATGATCTGAGGTCATAAAGGAAAAAAATGCTTCTCGAACGAACAGTAAGCACCACCTTCTCGAGTGTTACGTTGTTACAGATGTTCATATGACCAGAAATATATCCGTCACCGAGCACTTCACAATGCTGAATCCGCAGCATTCTTCATATATCTTTCTTTGCCTCCTTTACTTGATTATCTTCTTGCTGAAAATCATCAAATAAAGATTCTTTTAGCATCGCTCATTGCACATTATAATCGGAGTGTGGAGTATTTAAAATGATAGAAATTTAAATAAGAAAATAATCTGAATGGGACTTTTGAAGTACCAACCTAGCGACCTGAGCAATAAAGTCTCGACCGAACAACATGAGTGGAAGAATGAAGTTCTGACTTTTGTACACTTTATTCTTCAATTAAATAGATAATCATTAAGTTCCAAGCACGTTCAACAATCACTACCCCCCATTTTAAGAATCTCCTAGCTAATTCTGCATGTTACCTGGACTTTTGGTTAGTAGCTGTTAACAGATGAAAGAAGGAAGATGAGGAGGTAGAAGACAAGGAAACGAAAATTGAATTGTCGTAATTCCATTTATAAACAAAGCCTATGTTTAACTGCTTTTGATCAAAGTGAGGCGAAATAGCCCTGCTCCCATCCAATAAACAACCAATAATTCCCTCCCTCTAATTTTCCGATGAAAGACCAACTCGAAATGCCAAAGTATCATACTCAAACAAAGTATAGCACATGTGCAGTCCACAGTGCATAAATGCACTTACCCTTGATTGCGGGTAGGAACGGGAGGAGGGAAGGCAAGGGAATGGAGGCTAAAGAACAATGCGCTCGTGCGTAAATCGTGCCATATTTAATGCATTTACCGAATATATTTCGAACTGATCACCTGATCAACGAACTATATTTTGACGCTTTAATTGAAGAAATATTTATGAAGTCCCACTAACTGTAAACTACAAATATTTTTCAGATAGCGTAAACCGTTTAAGCATACCGATATGACTCATAAGCGAAGAATTCATCGAACATGAAACATTTAACTTTACTTAAGTGAGAATTTCGCATTTCTCAATTTCTATTCCGAAAGTACGTTAAAAGAATAAACAAAATGGCTATACCTTCTCATAATTTTCGGTTGGATTGTGATTGTCATCGTTTCGCTTAACGCTATCGCGGATACGCTTCTTTTTAGGAGCATCACAGCCTGTAAACGATGCGTCGTTGTTAGAATACGAAAACACACACTAATAGGACGAAAGGTAGGCAATATATGGTCTAATTAATTGAAGTCGAAAGTAGGAAATTTGGTAAAATGTGCGACCCTTTCAAGGTGTTACATCGATATTTCGCGTAACCAATCAATGCTATTTAATCCCGTGAATTGATTCAAGATGGTCACATTCATATCCATGTATTATGCGCTAAATGAAAAAGTCACGTGACATGAATCCAACGATTATGATCCGTAATCTAATGCTAGTAATAATTGCCAAAATTTTTTGAATAACGAAGACCGTGTTCAGCATCAGTGTTCAGTACCAGTAGCGAAACAAGATGGGAATTCCTAGAAGATACTTAAAACCGGCAGAACCCGTTTCCTTCGCTAAAAGGTTGCCAACATATGAAAGTTTCTCGTATCCCTCAAATGAAACCTACAAATGACGAAAATATGAAAACAGAAACCGCCAAAGCATAACTAGATAAAGTGCTTAAAGCACAGCTTTTGTTTATTAAGTTGAAGAAATAAAGAAAAGTTCTTTCATCGAATGATGATGCACCATTAGAACTCGCTTTCAGAATATATCATTCAAGCCATGAAACGGTTCCTCATGTTGCCTTAGAAGAACCCTATTAGTCGATTTAAACTTTTCTTTTTTTGTTGCGACTGGATACTGTTACTGCTACATTTCCTCTCACTGCATTTTACTTGATATTACTTGGAAAGCAGAAATTCAAACATCAGTACGAACATACTTGCGTAAAGAAGTGTCTTGTAGAGCCATGCGAAAACGATCACAGTCACCATAATCCAGTGCACATGAAAATGCACCGAATCCCAGTATCGGATTGTATCCTGCCAAGTAAGCAGCAAAAAGCCGGAAGCCATAAGTGTAAAACCGAGTTGACGAACAATGTACCAACTTCAAAAGAAAGTAGCACTAAGAAATCAGACTGGAAAAAATCAACATGTCATATGAAATAAACAATAGTAATTTCTATTCTTTTTTTCTCATAAAAACGATGATAAAATAATGACAATTTGTTTTCGTCGGTTATCCTCACCCTCCTCCCTCCCCCGCTCTACTTAAGAGAGAGAGAGAGAGAGAGAGAGAGATGTTATCATTCTGTTTGCCATTTCAAATCGATAGCCTTTATTTGAAAATGTGACTAAGTGCAATCCTTAATGAGCAACATCTGCAGGAAGAACCGTTCTGAACAATGAGTGATAAGGTTTACTGAATGAGCAATTATTTCTGAGATATAAAAGCCTGCAAAAAATTTTTAAGGCATTAACCAGAATGGTGAAAACATTCAGAACGATGTTTCAATCAGCACTCCTTAACGATTGATATATGCAAAACCCATAAATAGAAACGTGTTGGAATTTCTTTTTAAATGCCGTTTCTAAAAATGAACAAAAATCTGCGCACAACTGCGGAAAAATTAACCTAAATTCTAAACATGTGCTATCCCCACTGTTTATTGTAGTCGCTGGAATGATTCATTGTCATTATTCATAATATTTTTTTTTAAAATTAGAAACGATGACTGATCGTTGATGGAATATGAAGTGATCGTTGATGGTGTGTATAAAATAAGACAACGTTGATTAGATGTGGTAAATATTTACGAACTTCGATAGTCCTTCAAACTATTTTAGTTTCTATTCAACAACTTTTCTTTCTGAAACAACAATTAGCTGCATGACATCTTCACATTTTCACAATATCAAAAAAAAAACTTAAATACAACTTACAAGAATGAAAATAGGAGCGGCGGATTTCCGTTTTCATCATGAGGCACTATCGATAGTATCTGATCCTCGGCAAGAGTGCATAAAGGAACTGTCAAAAACGATAAATAGTATCCTGGGTGGACGCCATGCCAATAAGCACTCACCGTCATCGTCAGAACCACCCTTAAATATGCTTTCTTTGTAATGCAACACTCCAAACTTCTATTCATTAGGCGCAACACTTCGGAAGCAAAAAGCAAACAGGGAAATCTTTTGGCGAAGACTTCTCAAGAACGTTGAAATATCCTCCTTTCTTTTCTTTGCAGTTTTATAACAATCGAGCGCAGTGATAAAGAAACTCTCCAATATAAAATTCATATTTCTCCGCTTTTATTACGAATAATACAACGAATTATCGCCATAATTTCTTGGAAAGTAACTAGTCCATAATACGAAATCAAATGTTCGGACTTTTTTGATCGCCAACGGCTATGCCCGACCGCTATAACGTCGTTATGCCGCAAGCACAATCACGCTCAACTGTGCTCAATTCTAACATAGCATCTACGATAAACTGTGTCTTCATCACGCAAGTGGAAAAGACCTAGTTTCGTAAAGAATCCATCACACTGGCTTCACGCGAATGTCCATTCTTTTCGTTATAAAGATCTTATCTATGCTAATCAATGAGAAGCATTCTCTCACGATTAAGCAACTTCCCTAATCCTTAGCGTAAAATTCAGTCGAAACTAGTAGATGGAGATGTTCAATAATTACCGTAAATATCTCAACATAATGGCTACAGCGCATTACTCTCCCTTGTCACAATCGATGATTCCGAATACTCTTCTTCTACAGATTCGATAGCACCATAAAGATTGACCAATATCATATTTATAGGCCACAAATGCATTTTAAGAAAAATGGAGAAAAATTAATTTACCCAAAGTCCCGTGGAACACGCTTGTAAACATAATTGGCCAACCAAAATTGTACAGATCGATTCCAAGCTCGCATACCACCACGGAACGATGCAGCGAACTCGACAGCCCAGATATCGAGATTTCTCACTGCCTCCGAATCATATACTGTACCCGGCGCATTCATTTCTTTCCTGAAGAATGCCTTACCATTGCGTAATTCAAAGAAGAGAACAGAAAGGAGGGTGAATAAGCAGAGTCATAACTTAAAAGTCACACTTAATCATAAAATATGTATGTATAACAACAGTACAAAAAAATACTTGAAGTGGTCGATTCTAGTGGGTCCTTGTCCAGCACGAGGGCAACTACTTTCCGGGTAAACGCCGATACCATTGAGGACACATATAGACTCGGCAACCATCCAAGCACTGTAGACACGACAGCGCATCCAAAAGAAGATCAACGCACTCACATAAATTCTATAGAAAACAGACTCATCGAAGAACTCCTCTTCTCGCATCATCTGCAAATTACTTCTCCAAAATAGCTCAGCAAAACTGTTTCATAGAAGCATGTTTAATACATTAAGACTGTTGTCGTTAGTCCCCTCCTTTCTCTACCCTCCCACATACTCTTAAAAATTAAAAAAAAAAGGAAACTCAAACTCATTATGCTGGCCCACCTTCCTCGGTTCAAATAACATCATATCTGTCGCTTACAGGACAAGCTAAATTGTCTGTGAACAGCTCTTTAACGCAGCCTTTATGCTTCTTCCTTTTCATGTGTCTTCTCCCTAGCCCCCTCCCTTTCATCGCAAAAAACTAAAGCTTACATAAGCAACGAAAGGCGTTTATGAAGTAGAAAGCAGATCATATACACATGAATTTATCCCTTCATGAAAGACTTCAGTTGAAAGCATAGGTCCTAAACTGGAGCCCAATTTCGCGTGCAGGTCGCAATCGATCACAAAAAATGGAGGCAAAAAAAAAATAATAATAAGGGAAAGTTCGAAAACAGCGGAGAGACAAAATCGAGAAAAGAATATGAGACGCTCAAGCAATGCAACATACTTCATACTAAACTGGAAAGGATCTTGTGGTCTTTTTTTAAAGAAAACAACCTGAAGTGGGAATGCATAGACCACGATAATGAAACCAGGCAATGCCCAAGCAAGATTCCATAGTCGCCATCGAAGTTCAGCCCATACCGATATTTCCATCACATCATTATTATCTACTACATCTCTATGCATTGCATACGTATAGTACGGTCCTGAAACCTATCAGCATACTCCAATGATACTGCGAGGAAATGACAAAAGATGTTTGCCACTGCCAACAATTTTACTTAACGACTAATATTAATTTGCATAAAACGTATAATACCTATAAAACTGTAGGAAGTCAACCTGGGATTATCCAAAGTTCCTCCCTCCGCATTACCGTTACATTACTCTAAAGGTCATAAAATGTTCGCGTCAAAATATTTGGTACCATTTCCTTCGCACTGATACTACAAAAACAATGTGGAATGCTGACGGTAAACATCTGACAACAGTCTATGAGTGCGCATTTTCAAACGCAATGTCATATTTTATCTCGTTAAAAGTTAATCCTCATAGCATAAACTATATATTAAATTAAAGAAACAAAAAGTTGATGAAAATTGCACTAAATGAGAAAAATGAAGAAATTCTTCATTGGCAATTATTGGTGAAATATTCCAACGTAATACGCTTACATTGATTTTCAAATGAACATGATCCTTTCTATGGCGCAATTCCACATCTAAACATCGTACACATATTAATTCATCAGCTAAAACGCCATAATTAATCGAGTGCGTGGTGGTCGAATGACAAATGTGACATCCGGCCCGGTACAGCATTTAGGCTCAACCTCTCTCCAAGAGCAACGTTTAAAGCGGAGCCGATTGAAGTAAAAAAAAAAAAGCAGCCTGAGCAGATAGTAAAAAAGAATAAAGTGCAAGAAAGAGACGAAAGACAAACCTGTGAACAAACCCGGGAAATTATAGGCATATAAAAATATACGCCACCAGGTGGGCTCAACAATGAAACGCACACGTGTTGGATCATAGTGGATTACGTCTTTACGCCTCGAATCTTCCACTTCGAAACTGAGACCGACCAACTTAAAAGAGCTTTTGAATGCAATGTTAAAATATCGCGTACATAGGAAATCAAGCATTCAGAGACCCTTATTAAAGGAACTCAATAGAGAATCTTCACCTGGTGGCTCAAAAGTATAGTGAAAATTTCAGCATACGTAAATTAACACATATAGGCAAAACAAAAGCAAAGAATACAGGTGATTATGCAACGAAAATCTCCTCAAGAGTTACTTACTCGCAGTGTCATTATTAACTGGACGGCATTCGCATGTGCCACTAGCGACGGTAACCCGACAAGATGAATCATACGTAATATACCCAGATATACGAATGTTATGATAAACGAATATAATGGCAAATACCTGTAAAAGGTAGTGTTAAATGCTTGTTTCTAGCTGTCATGAAGATCGAGACCTTGTACAACAATCTGCTCTTTGGCATCCTTTTCTATGCAGTTATAAGTAAGCAAAATTTAGCAGAAACCTTAGCAAAACCTACCAAGACATGTGTTTTTCACACAGCATACTTTCATGAAATGACTAGCGAGGGCGTCGAGAGAACCTGAAGTCACGACCTTCAGATTCCCGAGCGCATCACTAGCTGAAAAGCTGAAGGTCATAGGTCGCATTACATCAACAAAAAGCAGTCTTCATTCGTCACGCATCTCTATTCGATTCAACTTCAGGCAGCACGGAATCGCGTTTACAATAAAGGGAAGCCATATTAGAACGAAAGATTTCTTCAGTGCTCACATAATGTTATCAGATCACCATCTCCTTTTTCCGCGACACTAGTTGTAAGCCTAAGTTTGTTCGATTCAATCCAAAAAAAGGCAGATTCTCCGACTGCAGAATGAAGTTGTGCTTTGCTAGCTTTAGTGTACTTTGGCATTTCATTCACTTTGTCATAGCTGCATCCTCGGAAAAATTAAAATTAGTGTCATATATGCGCATGTCAACGCAATATGAACACCGATTTAGTGCAATTCCTCGCGCTTTTTTTGATAGCTACGTACGTCTACTGAAACGAAATGAGTGGTGCGCACAACAGAAACGAGTAAGGCTCAAGTTTATTATCATCCGAGTTACAAATTTTGACTGGAACCGCTAAGCTCACCCGATCCATCGCTAATATGAACCACTCTTACAGCAAAAAAAAAAAAGAAAAAGAAAAAAGAAAAAAAAAGAAAAAGAAAAAGAAAAAAGCGTAAAAAGTGGCCAACTAATGGGAAAATGAACTTTAATGGAGCAGCAAGAATTATTTGAATAAGATACAGGTAAAAATTATCGTTGAAATATCAGCTCTTTTACGCGCTAGCTATATATTATGCGAAATTAGCAATTCAATGAAACTTTTCTTTTAATAAAACATATTGCGAAATAAAATTGATAAATGTTTACCTGCTTTTAACAGAAGCGATAAGAAGCATATTAACAACGACAGCAATTAGCGAATAGAGAAGCTTCCAACCTGTGAAATAATAAACCAGAGCAATGCCAATGAATGCGCCGCACAACTCGCGAATCAACCCATTCGATACCTCAATTAGAACTCGTTGACTGAACACACCTTCCACTAACCGCAATCTATGCTATGTCAATTTCCATAGGCTATTGTTTATTACGAAGCAATAAAGCTTTACCTATTCTTTGCATATGCTAAAACAATGCGAAGTGATTTGTGTTAGGGCAGTAAGATTACTAAGACGCATGATGATGAACGTTTCACGGGTTTGTGTCATATACGATCGTGTGATACATCGAAGAAGTAGATGGAATAGTGCTTATGTTCTTACGTTTAAATTTGTCATGTTATAGTCATAGCAAAGAATCCTAAAATCTGAATAACTGAAACATTTTAATTATCGAAATTTGAGGGTTCTATCCTACGACTATGGCCGCCGATATTGCAACTGCCCCTTCGAAGTAACACATGGTGGGATCTATATATATATATATATTATATATATAATTCTTGAAACATGGTTGTTCCCTACTATTGCCAGTTAACTTTTTAACACACGAAATCTGCTGATATGTTTATGCATTGAACTATTAACTTATTTAAAGAACGTGAAAAAAACAATCATTTCTAGTTTGAACAGCAAAAACAATTTGTCTAGCCAGAGAGAAAGAGAGAGGGGGAGGGAGAGAGAAAGAAAAGAAAAAAGAAAAAGAGAAGGGGAACGCGAAAGCGAAAGAAGAAGAAAAGGAGAAGGATAGAACGAATCCATGCAGTTAAACAGAAGTCAACTAACCAGTCTCATAAGAATCGAGAAGAAAAATGAAAGAGCAAGAAGTTCGGCATAGACGAGATCATCGACTCGTTCCATAATCAAGTATGATACCGCCGTCCACATACTTCCGTTGGCTGCCGAACTCATCCTTCCTGCAGTGTGTTCCACGTTCGGCTAGCCAAGTTCACGGCCTAATGCGGTGACAGATACTTAACGGAATATCAAATTAAACAGACAACTCAGCCGATTACGTAGGTACAGCAGTTGCAAGGCAACCGACGGCGCATTTCACATTTCGATGTACCACGTACAGATTTCTTTAGAGGCACTTTAGCCACCGAAGAAGGAGGTTGAGGAGGAACGTGATCGAGGCCCCACACGATGGTGCCAACTATGCAGCTAATCCACCAGGCCACATGTCTCCGTGTGTGGATGGCTAGGCCCTCAGGTAGAACATGGCCTTGCCATGCTTTGGTATGGGTGACCGAGTTTGACCACAGCCCCTCACTGACCTCAGCCACCTCCCCTCCCCCTCTTTCTGCTTGCTCCCTAAATCCTAAGAGGTTATGAGATACTACGCAAACAATGATGAAATCAAACTTTACCAGAGTTTTGCTGCTTAGACATTGTCACACATATAGGTTGATGATGATGACCTAAAAACGGTTCAGGCGCAAAATGAAACCAGAGAGGAAAATGCACTTTCTTTGGAGCACCTAGGGCAAGGCAGGAAAGGGGGAAGGAGGAAGGTAGGCAATGTGACGAAATGGGACGGAAATGCAATGGACTTAAAGTTGATGGTAGTAAACAGGAGGGAGGTGAGAGTAGAAGGTAGGCGAAGCAGGTACAACTACGAAGTACAAAAATTTAAAAAGCAACACCCTACCAACTGTGGAATCTACTTTCCAAGAAGCACACACCCCAGCAATAAACCAATAACGCACAATGCGTTTCTGCCTAGCATTGCGGTGCTTGCCATTTGAATGCAACAGCGCTACTAATTGCGACAAAATTTGATTTTGGCGGTTTTTCAATTTTCTTAGTGGTCCATTTATAAAAGAGCAAACACGGTACAATGGTAGACACCAATTGTGAAGAGTGTTCCTATATCTGAAGTGTTCATTTTAAGAGGGAGATTTTTAGATACCTCTAAGCCTTTTTTTTTTTCAAAACACCAGTACTGTCACATCCCAAAATACTATTAAACCCTATCCTCCTATTTCCTCAAGAAACCCACTTTTCGTTTTCCTTACATTTCCGATCAGAACCCCTTCTCAGATCTCCCAATATCGTATCTTAGAGCTCGTCCAAGACCGGAAATGCGAGATGCATAGCCTATGAAGAACTTCCAGGTCGACGTACAAGTAAATACCAATGCTGAATTTACAAATAGATTTTAAAATGTGCAAAATTATTTGAAGTTAATGAAAGTTTTATTCTTAATAAAGAGCGTGTGTTTCGTGCAAATATAGATCACGATGAGCGCTCAACATTTTCCTAACAACCGACTCTCGAAGAACGACGTTTCCTAGGGTGGAGATTTCTCCACTTGAACACAAAGGGTGGTTTAATTGATCAAGTTTGAGCTTGGTGTGCTATTATGTTGTTTTCGCTTATGATAGATCCTTTCCCCCCCAATTGTTGATTATCGACCTGTTGTACAATTGTTGAAACAAAGGGCTTTCTTGAGGTGATATCTCAGTGGTGCGTGACCAGTGTGTCGAGCATCGTTGTCGGTGATTTCTACCCTTGTTCCAATACCGATGGCATAACGCACCTATCCCGCTCGCTTGAGGCATTAACTCATCAGTGCGGTTTATGCAATTGATGTTGCACCCACCAACCCCTGAGTTCCGCACTCACAAAAAGTCTCGAGGATATGACAGTATAACAAAGTTCTACCGTCTGAGGACGGTGGGATCCGGGATCTCGGAGTCCACATTTCTCTCGATCTGCATTGGAAGTTACAATGCACATAAACTGCTAGAAAAGCGTTGAAGGTTGCCAACTGTATAGTTCGTGCTTTATAACACAGATGCACTGAAGATTACTGTAAAGCATACACTGTGTATTGCCGTCCCATTATTGTTCTCAAATATAGCCCTCGCCTTATGAAAAATGTAAAAATTGTTGAAAACGTGTGGCTAGGTTACGGATTTTTGACCTTTAATCCTTGGAGTATCATCGACTCATGTTCGAACAAGCTCTGTGTTTCAAAATTATCGGAAGTCTTTCTAATATGCCTCAGGAAAGCCTGTTCACACTTCTTGATCTTCGAGAACGTCGACCTCATCGGCTTCAACTAGGGCGGAAAATATGCTCTATGAGTGGAGTTCTCTACAATTTTCAGTTGGGAATTTGTTCGTATTTGGAATGAACTTTATCGTGAAATCGCTGAAACACAGAGCATCTCTGTGTTTATCTGCCTCGAATAATTTGATCACAGAAGCAGTGCTTAATTAGTTTACTGACTGCCTCATTGCTAATCTCGTTCGTCCTTCTCTCTCAAATCTTTTTTTTTACAGTTCACTTCATTTTATTCGCCCATTTATTATGGTTGTTTGTGTGTAGCAAGGAGTTTGTGTTATTTTTGCTTTTGCGTTGTGCTTGAACTGCATTAGCTGATACATTTCTTACTTATTAATGTATATATTCGGCCTTCTTTATTCTTAAATTTGAATATAGACAACCCTTCTTTTACTACAAATTGACATTATTACGTTGATAGCGAGTAAGGAGCGTACTGAGGGTTACAGGAGATCTATACTAATATAGTAAATCTAGAACGGTGCGAAGATTCAAGCTGATTAGACATACCTTAAAGGTGTAAACATTTTGGGTTCTAGTAATTGCGATAAGGTGTCTGCTCCATGCACGCGCAATTTCAACCTCAAAACTATTGAGAATGTTGTTTATCGTATAGTATTTACGTTTGAGCATCGAATGAGAAGTTAGAGAGTCGCTTTATGATGTTGAAACATAAGATGAGATCTGCTTTCAAGTGACAATACTCTAGTAACTCAGCGATGGAAATTAGCAAGCGGGTTTTTCAATCAAGAGGAAAGGGTTATGGGTAAATCTAATGAAATGTTGTGCAGTTAGGAAATTATTCGGATATTCTCAACAATGCATATATCAAAAACTAGATTTGCTGACCCAATAGGAAAGTAGCACTTAAGAATAAGGCGGTTATTTACAATATTCTGGGGATAAATGCTCTAGCATTAATATAGATCGATATTCGCTTTAAACATTCCACAAATATTTGTTGTGTTGAGTGACACTGTGATGATGCACTATCATCACTCAAGTATCGATTTTCTTATGGATAGCAACAACAAGGTGAGATAACTATAATAGAAAATGAAAGTAGTAATCAAAAAGCGTTTCTTGTGAAGATAACGGAATTGCCTGAGTGATACGGATGCACCGGAGTATGATTAAGTCATTCTTTTATGAACCAATTCTCGCCTCAGCATTTGTGGGAAATTCCGCTTGTATACTATTGATTTACGAAAGGGCTGAATTCCCAACTAAATGTTAACAAACGGGCACATGCCGTCGGTGCCGTGATTATATGGAACCTGTTTTTTTTGTAATTCATACTTTCGAGATTATTGGCTTGTCGCATATCTGAATTAACCGTCTACGATCATTTATCCCAAAGAATTTCTCAATGCGACAAAACCTTAGGGTAAGATTAACATCAGGCTTCACCTCTTTAAAAATCATGAAATTGTTTCATACCTGACGGAGGAGGCTTGAAGGGCTTAAGCGCTCAATTTCGCGGGAGAAAACTTCTTCCGAGGGACAAAAATTTTCGGCGTTGATGAGAAAACCTGACTAGAGGAAGTATATTGCCAATATCAAAGCCCCAGCAACGGCAACACATCAGTCATATCTCATTAGCATAAGGTTGACGTTGGAAATGGCTGCCAAAGTGTTGGCAGCTTTGCTCCGAGAAATAGATCGGCCAAATGCAACCCATACTCTTGGCCAAGTTTCTATTCAACCGGCACTTGTAACCGTTCTTATTGCCACAGAGCGGAAACACTTTCAACGCTGAAATTTCCAAAAATTCTAGAAGGTAGAATATGCAGTGTTCTAGTTTCGCTTCATCCGGTCCACCTCAAACACTCAGTAATTGCAGCAATCATGTGCATGAAAAACTCCTTTTAATAAGCGATAGGCAGTGCACTCATATATGCTTATTCAACCGTTATAACATCGGCTGATTTTGTTATTTATCTCGGTAGAAGAATTTAGATAATCATATGTAGCAAACATAATTCTTTCCGTAACTTCAGCTATTATATTTTAACAATTAAACCTAAAATATCATCAGAGTCGAGTTTTCCCTTGTACTAGAGAATAACAAGTTGTTCTTTTTTGTTGGCTTAGGTATAGGATGGATTCAAAGAGTAAAGTGAAAATCTGAAATCAACAGAAGGCATAGATAGCGTCATAAGGCGATGACTGTTGATAGCTACAAAGCAAAAGAGAAATCAACGACGTGTTGACACAATTATGCGCCCATAATTGTTCACCTAACGAAGATTCGAAAGAAGAGGAAACTCGTTGACGTTGATTCGATGCGTGAAGCGAGCGTATCATCGTAATATTTCTAGTCTAGGCAGCGCTCGTAAATAATTCACCAAAATTCATGCTCTAAAGTTCAAGCCAATTGCTGACGTATAGCTCGCTACTAATTAATGAATAGACTGGTGCATTGTTCAATTAATTTTACAATGGACAAAGTAAAATCTTTATATAGTAAAATATAAAAGTATAGATGCTGAAATTAAACACAAACCTTTAAAAATCTATATTTTAATAGTGAAAAACTGAAAAATTTCAATAATATTTTTTACACATGAATAGCAGATTTCGATCAACAATACAGCGTAATTGCATATTCAACAAAGATAAAAGAAAATGCCATAATTTTTTTTTTAAGAAAATCGCAGCGAGGAATGTTTCCGTTCATATTTTAATATATTGAATATAAATTTTCTTCCTCTATTATATTTTAAGAAATATTCCATAGAATAATGTTTATTGTAGTCTCATTTCGTTGCATTAAGTGGATTCTAAAAATCGCAGGAATGAAACATCTCCTGAATAATTATACACCGATAAAACGACTGTCTGATGGTATATTAGCCGCTTTCGCCATTTTCTTTTCTGAAATTTGAAACGTCTCTGTCTCTTATTGCTACCTCCATCAAACGATGTATACTTCCATGTTTGCTTGCTCTCTGGTGCATTTTTTGTTTGAGTGCCCAACCTACCTATCTTCGCAATGAACCTCTCAAATCGACACTTCAAATTTAATGGTTAATTTTTTTATAGCAAATTTCATATGCGAAGCATTTTCTTTCTTTCAGACCGGAAGTAACATTTCGAAGAACGTTCACCCCATTTTAAAAAAAACCTTCAGCGAAATCGAGTTTAAGAGGGCGTCATCATTGGAATTAGGAGAACTCTAAATCATTTTTGTCAATGAGTTTAAAAGTTAACTGTTAGATTTTTCTTTGCAATGACAAGGCCCATTCATAAGGCGCTGAGGAGTCGCCGGCCGAAGACGTTCCTTTCAAACAAAAACATTCATGTTGCTTAATTGTTTCCCCGTATTAGGATCGAGGATGAAATTCAGGGTAATGATGGTTGGTTTTTGTGACAAAAAAGACCAAAGTAAAAAGCTTCAAGGTTTTTGGTTAAGGATTCTTGAAATTCTTCAATGATCGTCTAGGAATTCCCTAAAAAAGCGAGAGTTAGTGATTGCAGGAGTGTGGTATAGTGTGGTATAATGGGCTCAGTGATGTCATATGCGCCTCAAGAGCTCTAGGTGCATGATCTTTTATAGGGAATTCCCTCCGTAATTCACGCCAAAAGCTGGTTAGAATCTTTCTCATGCACTTTACAAATTCCATGATCAGCTTATGCAATACGATTACGAGTGTAAAGCAACAAAATCGAAACACAACAAGGAAGTGTGTCTGCACCCTGAAAAGATGCACGCAAGCTATATGTTTGCATACGAGTCGATAAAAAGCGTTGTTCGTTCGGGCAAGCCCTAACAGCAGCAGCAGCAGCAACAGCGGTTTTCGCTTATTTGCGCCCACATATATTTCATCATCACGTGACGTATTACGTCTAGACGTCATTTTTTAATTCTAGTAAACCTGTGTTTTAAGATTTCCAAAGAACTATTTTCTTTTTGAAATGAAAAAATCACAATTGAATTTAAAATATAAGATTTTATTTGGTTGCGCTATTAGGAAATTGCCTATCTGCTAGATGGGTCTGTCTACTAGGAAGCTGTCTAGATTTGTTTGATGCAATGGGGCAATAATGCGAAATGATCCATCAAAAATAGTAGATCCATTGGAGTGATCCAAATGCAATGACAATTTTTATGATTAGTTTTAGGTTATCGACAAATAAAGTGAATTGGATATTGTTGGCTGATTACTGCAACAATCTCAAACTCTAATCAACTCTTCTGAATGAACGAAGAAAGATTTTATTCTTTAATTACCGGCGACATCAACGAATAGAACAGCCGGAACAGATTGTTTGCGAGCGATAATGCAATATCACACCGATAAAAAAAAAAAATCCCATCTACATTTAAGAATGAAAAGAAATGCACAAATTTCACATTTGCGTTTTAAGATTAAAGGAAATTTCCACATTTTAAGATTAAAGAAAAAAGGAAAAAACTGATATTTTGAATAACGTTAAATTTTCTATGCGCACTAAACTAAAAAAGAAAAAAAAAGTTTCACATTTTACATATTTGCCTCTTCGTTTTATTTGTTCATCATTTTACATATTTGCCTCTTCGTTTTATTTGTTCACTGTACACCTTATTCACATCCATTTTATCTAATTGTCGTCCATTTTATCCGTTGATTATCGGCACTGAGGTACGTAGACCACTGGTCAGCTTCCGCTCTATGTCCGTGGTTATTCATGTCGTCCTCTTGCTAGGAATTTTTTTCCCGTCGGAAATGTCGTTTTATTGAGTCTTCAAGATTCCGTTTCGTAGTAGTCCATCATCTAGTATTTGCTGCCTTGCAATCCACTTAGACACCAAAGCTATCTGAGATTACTGCGTCTTCTCAGTGCAACAACTTTCAGCAGTATTATTCTTCGTTTTGTCACTTCATAAGTAGCAATTCTTTAATAAGAATCTGGCAATGTCTCTTTCCACTTCTCTTAGTACCTTGCATCATTCTTACTCTTTCTGCTTAATTTATGTCTATCGTCCGGTAATACAAGTCAACATACTTTTTTAGATGGTCCAATAAGATATCGATCATTTGCAACGGAGAAATTTTATGTTGTGGTTACAAAAAAAAAGGAAAAAAAGATTTGCTATCGGTTGTGCAAATCCACCTTTGTAGGCCCAATTCAATCATCCTGTTATGAATACTAACATAGAGTGAATCAACTGTAACTCCACAATGCGATCCGCAACGAATCTCTCAAAACAAAGTAACTTCACAACGTTTTCAGGCCACATTCCGAATACACTCAACGTCAAAAATTCGAGTGCTGTAAGCGAACTTCAAGTTCGAATTCATGTACAGTGTCTTGCCATCAACGTTGGCTACCAGACCAGTAAGTTCTATAAAATTTTAGTGAAATATATGTTAGCGAACGACTTTATCAATAAAAAATCACTAGTGCTGCTGCCACTGCTTCGGGCATCCGGCAGATCGAGTGTGGGAAGTTCAAGTTCGAAATTTGTGGACGGTCATCAAGTAAACATTAGTACACACTGCATCACCAATCAAGTGAACGTTGATTTTCAAATAAAGTGTCAACGATACGATTAGTAGGTGGATGTATCTATTGCGTTTCTAACATTTACGACGTAGAGAGCAAGAGCGAGCTGCTCATCGATCGACGATGCCGATGCGGTAGGCAGTGAGCAGTAAATACGTAGGCTGTTGAATCCTGTTCTTTGGTCTAGTTGGTCATTACGCAATTGTTGAAATCGATATTTCCGCTATATGCGTTCTAGATGCTACAAAATTTTGCTTTCGTTATTTCATGCCTATGAAAACCGTTTGCATTCGTTTAAAGTATGATTCAAGCAAGTAAAATACAATTTATTGCACTGAAGTTTTACATTAACTAAAAAAGAAATGAGACATCAAAAACACGCCATTTGTTAATTAATAGTTGGAATGCTATCCTGTATTGTTTGGAAGCGAAATGCTTACATTATTGGCCATCAAAATATTCTTAGTGAACTGAGCGTATTTTCATAAATTACTCATTACATTTGATTATTTAGTAAAAGTTAATAAATTCCCTTTTTTTAGAGCAACAGCATGGAAACGCTTATGATGGATTCGAGTGAGCCTGATAAACAAGGATATGCACCATCTGTTGGTGAGGCGTTTACCCCTCAAGTGAACGCTCTTTTATTTTCGATCCTTGCACCATCTTTCTATATCGATTCTCTTTGCACTTTTAGATGTTCCACTTTTTTTTTCCAATGCGATTCTATGTTTAACATCAAATTTAAAGTAGTTATTTTTAACTGACAGATGCCTATCTAACTTCCCATTTGTATAAATATAGAATTTGAAACGCTTCGAAATAAAGTGAGAAATTTATATAAACCTAAATGCTCAAATATTATTCATAATCTAAATACTATAAATAAAGCAAGCAATAAATAAATCATAATAAGTCTATATATTATATTAGTTGTGGTAAATCAATTGTATAAATTTTTTAAACTAATTTATTCAATAAATATGTTATTGATTGATTTCTATTTGCAGTGGAAGATGTGAGCAAAATTCTTAAGAACAGTCGTGTGGCGTCAGTGGCACGTATCCTTAACGACACTGCCAATGGATTAAAGCATGTTTATCAGCTATCACATCCAACTCAAGAGGATCTTACGTACGATTTATTCAGATGTAGAAAACGCGAAAATGAGGCCTCAATGGGTAAACTACTCTCGGTATGAGGAGCTTTTCGTTCACACTCTCGTATTTTTTTCATTCTAAAGATTACGAAATTAGACTCTAATTCATATCACTTTTTGAACTCTATAATATTAGCGTAAATGTCACTTCCTTCTGACACATTCCATATATTGTTTAAATTAATAATTAAAGTTTTAAAGGTTTTGCGATCATTCGGAATTAGAGAGGATGATCCACGTCTTAAGCAAACTATCGAAAAAATGCGAGAATTCGAATCACAAATTGAAGATGATTGCGATACTCGTCATTGCCTCCTTACAAAGGAACAATTTAAAGAGTTCGTTTTTTTATAACATTGACAAAATAATCTTCCAAGTATTTCATTAATTTTACAGATATATAGATATATGTTTCATTAATTTTATAGTTATGTTTTATAGGTACATACTTTTTGCATGTAGAGAACGATATGTGTTTTTTGCACACGATGCTTATATAACATCTCTGTGCAAATTATATTTGGTATTTTTTAATGGGCAATAGCATTCTAGCATCTGATCTACGTTTTTAGGATATAAACTGTTTAAATTATTGCACTTATTTTTGCATGCATTATTCACGAGCAAAACATTTCAGTTGTATCCGACCAAGCATTAATCTGATCTCACAGGTACTTCGTAATGATCTCATTATACCAAGCTGGGGTGAATTCACTGCCAAAGTCAAGCAAATATTTGAAGAGGTTAGTTGGTTTTTTAGTTGTTTTTTTTTTCTTTTTAATTTCAAATGGATTGATTTTAGATTTTGAATGGAGAATTTCCGACAAGTTGCTTTGACATTAGTGTTTTTAATGTGAATGATAATTGTGCGACTATTCCTGAAATATGTTCTCTACTAGTGTCGAAACGTTCAAGAGGGCACAGTGGCCAGCTATATTCCACAATTGGCACGTCAAGATCCTAATAAGTGGGGCGTTTCTATATGCACCATTGATGGGCAACGCGTAAATTTCGGCGATGCAAAACAACCATTCTGCGTGCAATCCGTTTCAAAAGGTTAGTCTCAAGTTGTCATCGTTTCAAATTCGAATCTATCAACAGTCTGCGTCTCTTTTTTTCCCCTCAATTTTTTTCTGCGCTGTTCATTTTTATAGCCGCAGTACTACACCATTCAAATATGGGAAAATAGATACGTGGAATTGCATTTATCTTTACATCTTTGCAAGAATCTCAAAGAAGTAGACAACATCATGATACATGTTGATGGAGAGGAAATATCCCGCAAAATTTAGAAAATATTGGCTCAAATTTAGAGCACATGAAATGGCACACTAATTGTAGCCTGAAAGCGGTGTGTGCCAAATTGCAAGCCTTCTCAAATTAAGCGGTGCAAAGTTGAGTTGCTGTTCTTGTTTCGAATGAATAGAAAGTCAGCAGTGGATTTGCTGGAATAGTAAAGATGAAAGCAGATCTATCTCTGCATCCAGGAAAAATGTGACAACATTTGCGCGCTAAAGTTTGTATCACAAATCCAGACAGTCTGGATTTGCTTAAACGGATATAGAATATATTTGCCAACAAATTCAAACAATCAATGTGTTTGGTTGCAATTAGCAAATCAACGCGCATATTATTATTTGTTAAACGAAACTATAATACCTTTTAACATTTAGTAAAATGTTTCACGAATATGCATATAAAAGGCTATAAAATTAGTATTAACAGTGTTACTGAACCATTATATGAACAAATAGATAACTGCAACTCTTTAAATACACATCTATAAATGGGTGAATTTCTTTAAAATAAGCATATCAGATGAAATAATTCTATCAATATGTAAAACAGTACAGCTAAATTCAATATCGTTCCAACAAGTGTATACGTATAATCATAAAGTGAAACAATCGTTACAGCGTTCAACTATGCGATCGTGGCATCTGATCTGGGCGCTGACTTCGTGCATAGCTATGTTGGACATGAGCCATCTGGACGACTTTTCAATGAAATTTGCTTAGATTGCAATGGTTATTGTTTCTTTCATAAAACCTTTTTCACACATAAATAAAGAACGCCGATGTGGAATATAATTGAAAAGTGTTCGATAGTGATTTTTTAATGAAGCATTTCGAAGGTGTTTTGGAAACGAATAAGCTATGTTGAAAATCTTTTAGTAATTTTGCAGCAAATCTCCTCTTCGAACTGAATACCCAGGCGCCCAATGTCGAGAAATCGGGGTTGAAAGAAATGAGGAAAAAAATCCAAAATATTCCCTCCTAATCAAATATGCATTTTCCGTCCAGCTATTACAAAGAGCAGAAATACTATCAAGCAATTCATCAAGTGAACAGTTGAAAGAATCAAATTTTTGATAATATGATGGTACATCTTTGTAACCACCTATATTTATTTCACCGATAAAAACTCTACAATCTTAGCGTTCAGACATTCAAACTCATCTAAATAAACCACAAGAATTGTTTGTCTATTTCTTTTTTTTTTTTTAGGAAAACCGCATAATCCTCTAATCAACGCTGGTGCAATTATCGTGACGTCATTGTTGAAGAATCATCTGAAAATGGCTGATCGTTATGATTTTGTGAGTTTTTTAAAAATTTTTTTCATTCAAAAATGTTACTCTCCTCCTGCAGCATTAGTATTCAATGTGCCCATTTTTTCTGACTGTAGTAGCTACTTCCTCAATCGTATGTTCTCTGCACATACCTTATATAAATATAAATAAGTAAAGTGTATATTATTAAAATGTCCCTGAGTTTCCTCCAATATGTGGTCGCGAACAGGAGCTTTATTTATTTCAGGCATTAAATGAATATAAAAAGCTGGCCGGTGGTGGATATGTTGGATTCAACAACGCAACGTATGGCTTCACTTTTTTTTCACTAATTTAGGAAAAAATTAGTTAAGTGAAAGTTGTTTACATTATTCTTTTTGAGATGTAACGGTTTTATGCGTGTATTTTTTTTTTAATTTTTAATTTTTTGAGCAACGAATCCACATAAAATAGAAGAAAGTGAGGTAAAGTATTTATTCATAACTTATTGCGAATGTGTTGATTTTGAAGGTTTCTTTCGGAGCGAGATACGGCTGATCGGAATTATGCATTATCGTATTATATGAAAGAGAATAATTGCTTTCCACCGGAAACACGATCGCTACGCGAAGAACTTGATTTTTATTTTCAACTTTGCTCATTGGAAACTACTTGTGAAAGTGCTGCGGTTATGGCGGCAACGTTTGCGAATGGAGGTCTCATATGCTTTTTTTTATTCAATTTTTTTTTACTGCAACATATAATATTTCTCAATTCAATATTTCATAATATTCGATAATTTTTTATTCAATTTCCGAACAAACTATACATTCGTTTTCAATAGTCAACGTTACGAAAATTGAAATAACAAAATAAATTTATTGTTTACAAGAAAAATTAATTAAAAATGTAATTATATGCAAGTTTTGAATTCAGTTTTTTTTTCTATTCTTTCACAGGCGTATGTCCGCTAACAAATGAGAAATGCATAAGCGCACGACCATGCCGTGATGTACTCTCGTTAATGTATTCGTGTGGAATGTACGATTATAGTGGTCAATTTGCATTCCAGGTTCGTTCAAAAGAATTGTTTCGTTGATAGGTTAGAAATAACCGATATTTGATTGATTATTGCTTTGGCTGGTTAATTTTTCTTGTTAGCTCTCAACTTGGCTTTACTTCAATGATTCAGTACGTTATGTTCGTCATTTCTTTAGCATATGATAGGTATAAAACAACTAGTCAGTTGATTTATCTGCATTCAGTAAATTGGTAAAAAACAACCGATTAGAGAATCCCCGGGAACCATCTAACCACTTTTGGATTTTTTTTTTCGGAAAAAAAGCTGACGGGAAAGAAGAGTATATTGGTACCGGAGCATTTTGTTTTGAACGCAGATTTCAGGTTGGATTGCCAGCGAAATCAGGTGTTTCGGGTGCAATGATCGTTGTCGTCCCCAATCTGATGGGTATATGCCTTTGGTCACCACCACTCGATAAAATGGGCAACAGTACCCGAGGTGTCACCTTTTGTAAAGTATGCCTTGCTTACTAAAGTTTCGACTTTTATATGGGTTATCGCGATAATGAAACTTATAAGAACACTCATATTTCCGTACTGAAGTCGTCGATCAATTCGTTCATTTTCTGATTAAAATTTTATTTGATGTTGAAATAAGCACAATTTTCTGTTGGTTTACTTTATGTTTTCTTGGAGGTTGGACATTTCAGTGCATCTACGAGATGGGCGATTGCTTTATGAAGGCAAAGTGAAAAGTTTTGAATCTTAGAGTTGAATGGTTGAAATCATGAAAACATTAAATTTCATTCATAAGTAAACTTTTTTTTTTCAGAAACTTATCGATGCGTTCAACTTCCATAACTATGACAGTCTATTGCACGCGGATTCAAAAAAAGTGGATCCACGTAAGAGAGGTGTTCCAAACGAATCAGAAATTATTGTCGAGTTGATGTTTGCAACAAAGAAGGGTGATCTCGATACTATTGGAAGGTACAATTTCGCACATTCTGCATTAATACAACACCATTGTCGAAAAAAGGATATTTTCTCTTTGAATTATCAGTGAAATAATGCAGTGATGGTTTTACTCATGTATTTATTTATTCAAGCAGTGGTTTATTGACACAGTTAGTGCCAATTTTGTAGTCGTTTATATGCACATTCGTGAAACATTTACTCGTTTTACCTACTGAGTATTACAAGGTATTGTAGTTTTATTTAATGAATAATAGTAGATGCATCAATTTGCCAATTGCAATCACACACGTTGACCGCTTGAATATGTTAGCAAATATTCTATATCTTTTTAAGCACATCCAGACTGTTGGGATTTGTACTGCAAACTTTTTATGCTCATGAACTTCCATAACGTCAAATGGGAACCCCTTTAAACTGTTTTCGCAACTTCTACTGCATTGCTATTGATTAACATATTGGTATTAAACTTCAAACTGCTCCAAATACACCAGCAATTAACTGTTTCCTTATTCTAGGATGTTCCTTGGCGGAACGGATATGAATATGACTGATTACGATGGACGAACACCGTTACATTTGGCTGCATGTGAAGGGCGCGCAAATGTTGTCAACTTTTTTCTGGATATTGCCAGAGTGATTCCTAATCCTAAAGACAGGTCTGCTTTCACCTCATCTATTTCATAATATCTCTTGTCGATTTTATGATCACTCGAAACCTGCAGTGTGTTTTCGTTATAAGGCGAGCACTGCGGCCATGAAATATCATCACGAAAGATTAGGGTCACGCTAAATCGAGTTTCAAAAAAATCAACTTTCGAATTGACCCACTGTAGATCTTCGGCCTTTGTTTTTTGCTACATTTAATTCGTATTTCGCACTCTAACTTTCCTGCAAGTAAACTATCTAATAATTAAACATCCTCATAAATAAATCGTCGTTTTTATGGTATTAGTTTGGTAAACAAAACAATGCAACAATAGTCTGTTTCCTCAAAAAAAAAAAAAAAAAAACGATCGAGTGTTGCTTGGTTTGAACGTAGCTCGCTGTCTGTAAGCGAAATCTGTGTTGCTTGTGAGTGAGAGGATTTTTATGTGGAACACTTTCTGAGCCTCCACTCAACGGATGTTTCGTGAGCATTGGATATGAAGTTGAAAACTGTTCGTCATCACTTTCTTGTCGTTCGGAAACCAGTGCACTTATCTCCTTCATTCCAATTACCTTTTCGTTTCATATATGTTGGGCAGTCATCGCATACATAATGCCACTGGCGTGGCCCATCTTTGCTGCATTCGGGCTGCGTCTCTATCTCACAAACAGTTTCCGCTCTGAAGCCATACAAACCTGCTCGTTGTCAGCTGCTTCCATGCTGCGGTGTTACAACGAAAATGCTGATCCCATACTGTTCTTCCAGCCTTTCTCTACATATGTCGACCTGACTGCAGCCCAAACCGTTCCACTTGGATGGCATTACTTCACGCTTAGGCTTTAAACTTTGTTGAGTCGTCTGCAATATTATGAGTCAATTCGGACCTGTAGCTCTACTTGAACATGGAGATGATCCCACTTCTCCCCTCTTTCCCCCTTCCCCTGAATAGGGGCTAAATCTTGGATATACTGCTGTTAGCGGAAGGCTCGGATCTTTCGGTCATGGCTTACTGCGTTCGCACTTGGCGGGTGACCAGGACACATGTCGAGCCGTTGAAGAGCTTTATCCTCTAGGTTTTGCCTGCGGTGACATTTGACTGCTGACATCAGTGATTAAAGTTTTATGAAAGTAATTCCAACAGATGACAGTGCTGTTGTTGCGCCTCTACCTAAACGGTAAAGACTTCTAGTCAACATTGTGGAGTAATATAAAGGATAAGAATTGGCAGCTATGGGCGATTTTAGCTTATTTCAATTTTGTTTACACAAAACAACAACATCCAACAGTACGAGCAACAACGCCTTCGATTGAATCACCCACATCGATTGACGTATCTTAGTTAGGTAACGTATCTTATAGGCTCGTCATTTAGCACTGATGTGATTCTCTACATGCTTTTCCATGTTGTCATCTTCTTCTAAGAATTCTTATCTCAAATAGAGTATTCGTTGCGGTGAATATTGTCAGCTAACCAAACTCCTGCTGACAGTAACAAGTGGGAAAATTTATAACGATATTTTCTAGCGATTTATTCTCTTTTGTTTCTCTTTGCTTAGCTTTGCTTGTGTTAGGTTTCAACTTCAATCTGGTAGCTAAACTTCTTGACTTGAAAGATTGCAGTCGAATATTGGCTAAACGAATCATCCGTATAGGCACTCATCGATGCTGATATCTTTCGATGTTTTCAGACGTTCCGCTTTTAGCCTTATTCTTCAGCTCTGCAAAACGACACCACAATCTTTCTTCTAAGCTTTCGATTATGAAGTATGGAATTCGGTGCCCCTGAAGTCATATGCAATTCAAGTCTGATTGCTAGTCCTGATCTTCAACATAAAGTGACTTTCTTCTTCTGCCATTTTGATCCTTTTTGAAGTAAACTTCTAATTTTCATTTCACGTTTGAATCTGCATCAAATTGGCATACGTAAAATGTAAGTTTGCGATCTAGATACAGCCAAGTACCGACGCTTATAAACTTTTGCGTGTTTATTAGGCCAACGATGCACAAGGGAACGTCATTCGGTTAAGGAGACTGAACAAATTGCAGATGGGGACGAACGCCATACGACGATGCGAAAACATTTGGTTTTACAAAGGTGGCCGAAAAAATCGACAAAGTCACCAAATTGTACGAATCACACATAAACGGTGATAAACCTATTATTAGGTAGGTGCTTATATTGCTACATTTTTTTTCTTTTTTTTCCAGCTATGGGAAAAAGAAATATGGAATTGAGGATTTATTAGATAGCCACCATAATTATACGTTGTGAAACGGTATTATACCAATGCGGCTGTCTTTTACTTCGCGACTGATATATTGCTACCGCTGTTAACCTCTGATGAGGTGACTTTAGCTCTTTAGCTTATTTCACCGACGATATCACTGTGGTATTCTAATTGAATTGATTTCATTGCTATTCATTATCCTATATTCTCTCATTTAAAAGAAGAATAAAAACAAATCATTAGCCAAGCTGAAAAGAATCCGATATACTTGTTTAATACAAAAGTGTCGTTTTGAACAGCTGTGCACTTTTAAAACTCATCAAATTTAACTTTTATATTTCCTCAACACATTTTCAGTTGTAATTTTCTTTTATTTCAGTGTGAGTTCATCCGAAGGAATCGCATCACTCGATATGACTCTTCAGGATGCGCACTTCTCAGTCGATGGTCTCGAAGATAACAACTACAATTGGGAGAAGGGTTAATTACAATCACTTTATGAGAATATTGTAAGTAGTAAGTGGTATATAACATAAAGTAGAACAAATAATTTAACATATCGAACAGTAATAAATAAAACGTATTCTAAGCAAATTGGTAGCAGTTATTAATGAAAATTCCTTATACAACAAAGTAGATGGCGCATATTATGCATGTACGATTCTACGGTGATTCTATGGCGATACAAATCATTCAAGTATTTCACTTGCCGGAAAAAATCTTAGAAATTTAAATGCGCGAATATTATGAAATGTTTTTTATAGATTTACAAGTCGTGGTTGATCGGTTTTCGCATTGCGGCACAAACAACAAAAGCATAACGCCGGAAGAGAGTGCAACAGAGGATGGCAAATTGATCTTACCTTAAATATATTTAAAAATGGACATCTGCTTGTTGAGCTTCTTTAGATAATGGGAAATGTATTATGAATTGGGACGATACGCTCTGTCACATCATCTTACAACTATCGTTCTTTTCGCTTTTCTACATATCCAGTACGAAGGCTGTTGTGTTATGCTGGACAAACAACTTCTGATAATCTTGCAAGTTTTCGATGATTATGGCAAATCCGAATTTTTCTTGCGTAACGAATTTTCAAAAAGGTGGCTAAGCTTTACGCAAACTCTCTTGCATTTCTTCATTTCTTATAATATTACCTTGCAAAGTGATCTATATCTGATCGCAGTGATCATTATCGTCATATTAAATTATTCCTATCTTTCTTTCGATATAGTGATTGAGAAATTATGCTATTACGTTCGTCTGCGCATTGACCATGCAGTTGTGGTCAGCTTTAATTATTAATGCATTTTAAGTGAAAGCAATATATATTCCACAAAGAGAGCTTTTGCATAAAATGATCATCGCATGGATATCGTCTATTTAGGCGTTTTAATGTATTTTTGCATATATCAACTTCAGTGAGCAAATAAGGAAAAATTTAATCAAATACATATGCTAAACAGCAATATATAATTCTAGTATTATTTTTGCCCACATAATACTCAAATATTTAGCCATTAATTTTATAGAAAAATTGAACTATTATGTCATCTGCTTGATCTACACAATTTTCAATATATTC